>JBBKCR010000101.1:23576409-23607441 GCA_037577295.1 Ladigesia roloffi
GATTGAATGAAAATTCTAATTGGGTAGCTGACTGTGTCTGCGTGCATTGGCGTCTGTCACTACAAATTTAATCTCATCTGATGAGTGTTCACCTAAAAATTAAGCCATATAAATGCAAACATGAAGACAACAGAAACAACATGTTTTTATATAGAAGCAAATTACCTCTAGAATTTCACTTACTCACATTTAGCAGGTTCAGTTTTTCACAATGGGGTGCTCTCAGCAATATAGCTCCTACATTGTTTTTTTCCATAATATCGAAATGTAAATTTTCCGTTAATGGGTTATAGCCAGTGGCCAGTGGTGACATCAGGAATTTAAATAAGGGGGCTTTGTGGGAGCTAGGCTTTCCGTGTCTGAACTATTTTATGGAGAAAATATAAACAGTTATTTATTAATGACAAAATACAAGTACACATCCATAGCTGGGTGAGAAAAACGCAATATAAATAATAAAACTACAAAGACACAATGTGCTGCCAATTAAACCTATCATTAAGATCAGTTGCATTTGGACATAATTCCACAACTTTGGACCAAATTTCAACTCAGGAAGATTGGCCTAGATATGTGAAACCTTTTTTTAATAACTGTAACTGTAATGTCTGCACACCTACACATTCCTCGGGGACCAGACTACACAAAACAAATATATGTTTAAAGAAATCTACACATTGAAAAACGTGGTTGAATATAACCTCTTCATTCATAGCGACCTCTTCAAATGAACAATTTAGAATATTTTAGGAGAATAAGATATGTTTTATCTTGCGATGCCACAGACAACAGAACTGGCATTGCTGTCTGGGTAGGCATGCTAGTCCACCCTCTCTCCTACACTCAGAGCAGATATAATCAAATTGGCACTTAATGGTCTCCTCTACGTGCACTGAGCTGTTGAGTAACATTACAAGAGCAGAAATTGTGGCAAAATGTGATTTGACTGATTTTAAACTTCTGTCTTATTCCTAATTTTTTATTTTATTAATTTTTTATACTTTATCTTTATTACTGCTTGTTTCTTTTTTAGTCCCTGTTTATTTTGCATAAATGTTCAGCAACACCTCAATGTATACTGAGCCTGAAAATTTGTATTGATTTCTTTATTGTTTGGCCCAATCATATCTAGAACCAATCAACAAAGCCTGAAAATGGTAGGTCTGGATAACTCAGTAAAAAAGACTGCTTAGCTATTTCTTTCCATTTTCTTTGAGACATTGCCATTCTTGTTTCATATGTTTTTCGACTGTGGGAAGAAACTGGATCTCATGGCAGAAATGCACACAGACACAGGGAGAACTTACAAATCTCACACAGAAAGGATCACTGGCCAGGAACCAAACACGAGACGATCTACCACTGAGACGTCAGCACTACCCGCTGCCATGCCACTGACAGGACAACCAGGTACATGGAAAACAATACAGTGTTGAAAAGAAAGGTCAGGTTGGAGAGTTAAGGGGGATTATGTTGGAGATTCAAAGAGCACGCAGAGGTGAGGATATGCTCCTCTCAACCTAAAGGGGTCTTTCTTAATCCTATTAGGCAAGGCTTACGCTTCACAGAACAGGCCACAGGGCCAAGATTAGAGGACTTATAATTAATTTGGTAACACAACAGAGATACAAGTCCATGTTTCCTCCTCACTAATACCACACACACACTCTTCCCTGATATCGCCTTCCGGTACTTTCACTCATGCTTGGTGAAGCATTTTCAGACTTTGCTTTGGCAATCTTGCACCTGTACTCTTCCCTACTAGATTGCTGGATTCATTATCTTTTCCCTTAATGACACATAATTTTTCTGACAGGATGAATTTCACAAATGCTGAGACCCAGATATGTTCCTCAATGAACTGAATTGCCAGAGGCTTAAAATAAACAGAACAGAAAAAAGACAAACATATGGTTAAAACACTAGATAAACAAATAAAAGACAGTTTTGTACATTTAAGAAAAAGAGTGGTGATGAAAGCTGGAAAGCGTATACAAAAATGCTCTCAATGCTTCAAATGTTGAAATGATGTTTGATGGATTAATTTTTAGCAAGAACAATGCAATGTATCAAACAAATTGAGCTGCCAATTTGGCTAATTACTGGAACAATCAAAATTGTAATGTATAACTGCTTTGTGTAACTTTTGTGTTACACAGAAATAATGTGTCTTAAATCAATTACTTAAATCATTCATACAAGCAGCTACCAACACACACCTCAGTGTCAGGTCAGAGGGTGACCACTAGGGGGCACCCTTATCTCTGTTTGTTGGGCTATTGCTCTCTGATGTTCTCTGGTCTCATTAATGAGAATTAGTTACACCTACAGAGAACATCAGGGCGTCATATCCCTCACTGTATAAGTTCCTTTGTGTCATTATGTCTTTGCTTGTTATTAGTTCTAAGTGTGTCTAGTCCTTTTGGTTTAGTTTGTGAATAAACTTAGATTATGTTCATGGACTTGTGTGGACTGACCTGCCTTCAGGGAGATCTCCACTCTCTCTCCGCCAAGGACTTGGTGGCCAGGGACTGCACTGGGCGCCAGTCACCTCCGTCAGTGTGGAGGCCGCAGGGAAAAAAACCTGCACGGAACCCCCCAACATGACAGTCGGAGGAGGTGGCTCTTTTGTGTCTTCCGTTGACGTACGGCCAGGGTCCTCTACGTGAGAGGAGGAAGCAGGGGTGGATCCTTGCACTGAGCCGGCTGACGAAGGCGTCAGCCACAAGGGCTCTTTCGTTCCTCCTCTCTCACAAGCTGGGGATCCTCGTGCAAGAGGTGGCTGCGGCGATTACACAGCTGCGGAAAGTGGCGGCCATGCTCCAAGCTTTGCACCACACCCAAGCATTCGAGGAGAACCTGCAGCCTCCATACGCCCCTAGGCGTGGGTTGCAGCTACCACAGGGAGGTCAGAGCCACCTGAGTTTGTTCATTTTGTGGTTTGTGTGTTTGTTTTTCTGTTGTGTTTCGATGGGTGGATGGTACTCTCCTGTGGAGGGGGGGTACTGTCAGGTCAGAGGGTGACCACTAGGGGGCACACTTATCAGTTTGTTGGGCAATAGGATTCAACCCACGATATACAACCATGGAAACAAATAAGAGAGCCCATCTTTTTTTTATTCCTGGTTCATTTTACGGGTGAGTATGAAAGATGACTTACCTCCAGTAATTTCGACCGTGTAGCGTGATGGGAGTGCTCAAGCGCGGAGAGAAGTGAGAGAGCAGGTGAATCACGCAGTTGATCTATGAATGCTCTAAACACAGAGATAAGTTCACAGGAAGTAACATTCACACACATGCACAACCAGATAGAGAGTACTCACGTTTGGACGAGTCCTTCAAGGTTGGCTGGTTGAACTCAATGTCAGAGCAGAGAGTAAGCTCCCACATCCTGTTTATATAATGTGACACGTTCGTTCCCCTTTGACCCCTTTGACCATGTCATGTGGTCGTGCATGTGACAGTTAAGGCTTTTGAAATTTGTTCGAGTCCGTCTGTGTAAAAAGTGCATGTCACTACTGTTTTTATTCATTATAATCCACACTTGATTCAAAAGCATGTTTGAAGAAAATCTTTAAATAATACATTTAAATAATATTTTATTATATGATGAGAATGTTACACAACATTCTTACATTATTTTACAATTGAAACAATTAAAACATAAATGTTAAGAGCAGTGTGTGCATGTGTGACTGTTTCCTCCCATCAAAAGCAGAATCAGGAGCGAAGCTTCTGCAAAACAGAACATAAAACAAACACGACTGCACTCACAACACACTTGGAGGCATTTCTTATTATTTACACAGCTCAAACTATAATCGCTCATTAACAGATAAAAAGGGAAAATCGGTCTCTTGTTTTTTTCCATGGCTGTAAATGCTGTGCTACACATTTATGACATTCAGCAGACACTTTAAAGTGACTTCCATTCCCTACCTACAGGGGAGAATCTCTCTGGAGCAACTTGAGGTTAAGGGTCTTGCTTAGGATCCCAATGGTGGTGTACTGAAGGTAGGATTCAAACCCATGACCTCTTGGTCCAGAGGCAAGCTGCCACCTCCATACACTATTACATTCCTTTTACAAGAATAACTGTTAAAAAAAAGACCTTCAAAACATCCACAAGCTTATCTCAGTCTTTATTCAGTCTATTGCAGCTGTGCTCATCATTCCGCAGCAATAAACAAAGAGCTAGGATTGTTTATGGAAGGGTATTCTTTAGGCTTGATTGCTGCTCCACTGATGATGCCGCCTGAAGCACCTGTGGACACACAGGACGAATAGAATGAGCTTGTGCTGACGTGCCTCTGTTTTTTTGCAGCCTACAGATTCTTTCCCTTTCCCTTCAACTCACATCAGAGTCAGATTAAAGCTGTCAGCAGCCAGGAGATGAGTGCTCAGCCAGAAGGCATATTAATCGATTAGTCCTCAACAAGTGACAGGACATACACACCAATGATCCCTCTCTATGGTGTGTTTGCAATAAAAGGACAAAAACATTTCCTGAACGAATCCCTACTTTTGTTCTCCCACTGGCCCTTATAGGTAACTCTGCAGGAATTAACTGGTGCTGCATTACCACCAAAACCACTACTATTAACTACCAAGCAGTTCTGTTTCATTTCTCAATAAATAATAGTGAACTAATAATTAAAGTAAACAACTATTAACTCCACAGGATGACCTGCCTTTTAAAATATGCTCATTGAAAGATTTTTACAGGCCACCTGTTGAACTGATCACATACATTAGGCCTATTCAAGTACTTGCAGAGACATTATTTTTATTAGTGTCAATATAAATTAATGGCCTCAGGGCAGTACAGGCACCCCACTCTGTACTCAGGGGTATTCCTCCTGGTTTTTGACTAGCAGCCTTTTTACATTTGATGGTAAGTAGTTCAGCCTACAAACAGCCAGAGTAAATACACGCTATATGGACAAATATATTTGGAACACACTTCTTAATTATTGAACTCATGCAATCTTAATTGTAGTTTAGAGGTTTGGGCATTTGCCCGCGATCAGGCAGTCGTGAGTTTGAAACCCAAAACTGCCAAACACGTCTGAGGTACGCCTGAGCAACGTACCGTACCCACATGGTGTTCCTGGCTGGCCGCTGCTTCACTTGGTGAATGGGTTAAATGCAAAGGAAGACTTTGTGATCACTTTGTGATGTTCAAACTGTGTGGCGTGGTGTGTATGACAAAATGAACACCACCAAGACATTTTGGATAACATCATACTTCCAAAATTGTGGATAGAGTTTGGGGAAAAACTTTTGCTATTTCAGCATGACTGTGCCTCAGTTCACAAAGCAAGCTCCATAAATACATGTTTAGATGAGTTTGTGTGGTAGAACTTGACTGCGCATCATCCACCATCATTGCTTCATACATGCTCTTCAAAATGAACAAGCAATAATTCCCACTGAATCTCAAATCGTGTGGAAAGACTTCCATAATGAGTGGAAGTTGTTGTAGCAGAACAGCTCCGTATTTAAAACTATATATTTGAATGCAATTTCATTAAAGTCCTTGTTAATATAATGGTCAGGCATCCCAGCGCTTTTGCTCACATATATATTTCCCATCAAACATTGAAAGATTGAAATATTCTCGACAAACCAGTCTAAAGCTACTTATCTAGGAGAGGACTGAAAACTGATGGTTACAATCTTTCAGTCACTAAAGCTTGAGTTTGTCTTTTGGATTGCAGCAGCCCCACTATTCTCCCAGTAAGTGGCTGTTTTTAAAAACCTCTTAAGATAGGTAGAATCTAGAGGTTTTGCAACACAACGAGACCCCCTCCAATCATCATTCATCAGTTTCGGACCAGATAGTGTTTGAATGTCACATGGCCGCTTTCAAGAAATCTTCATGTTACATGAAAGACGAGTAACACTGATGTGATACACTTGGTTCATGAAAAAACAATGTCGGCCTATTTTTGTTTACTGTGACATGACAATCCCTTAAAGGGCTTATAAAACACACTACATCGCAAAGCGTAATCCCCAACCAACCCTCACAAATCCCACCTGCAGGCTACTTTATTTGTTGAGATCAGCCAGTGTACATTTCATCTGAACAGCCTGGAATCAAACTTTTGGACTTTGAACTAGAGGCACAAGATATTCTCTGTTATCAAATAACTGGGCTGACTCACGCTGATGACTTCACAGGAGAAGAGTTTCTTTCAAACATCTGTTTCTATTGATTCTGAAAAAGTCAAGGACATGCAGAAATTTGTATTTTTATGCTTTCAAAGTTAGATGGTCCCTTCTCAACACACACATACATAACCCATATGCATACAAGACTAATTTGTAAGCTATTTCATACATTTACAGCAAATGATTCTACTCGGTAGATTGTAATTTTTCACATAAATGCATCTTCAGCCATCCTGACAAAAAAAATCAGTGTAACAAAAGAAATGAGTGTAATGTAACAATTAGAATGGGTGTAGTGAAACAATAGAAATACAGTAAGTGTAGAGTAAATCAATTAAATGTAGCTTGTCTAATAAAAGAAATAGGTGCAGTGTAACAAAAAATAGTATTGTGTACCTTATGCAATGAGCGTAGTGTAAATACTGAAATTAGTTTGGTGTTACATTAAAAATGAATGCACTGTCACAATAAAATGGTTGTAGTGTACCAAAAGAAACGAAGGTAGTATAGGAATAGCAGTGGTTAAAGTGTAACTATATAGTAATGAGTGTAGTGTAGTATAATGCTAGAAATTACTGCAGTGAAACAAAAGAAAAGGAAAAACTGAAATTTGTATAGCATAACAAAAGAAGGCAGTGTATTGTAACAATAGAAATTACTGTAATGTAAAAATATAAATTAATGTAATGTGACTATAGAAATAGATGTAGTGTACCAATAGAAATGTTTGTAGTGTGACAAAAGAAACTTGTGTTGAAACTGATGATGTAACAGTATGAATGAGTGTAATGTTACAGAAATGGGTGTTGTGTAAAAATGGTAAACATTGTGGATGCTGGTGTAATTACTGTTATTTATACAGTGTTGACAGTGTATTTTATCAACTTAAACACATCCCCCACTCTCAATAGTTAGCACTGCCATCCTATAGCCGTTCATCATTTGATCATGAACAAAATATCATAGGAAATTTGAGCTATAATTATAAAGCCTGTTGGATGGAAAGCCATATGGACATCAAAGCTGAGCTTTACTTTTTATGCAACTACAGCAGAAATGAGGGGCCGTTGCTGTGGATCGAGACCAGCGAGGATTAAATAAAAGATGGAGCACAATTGGTGTGAAGATCGCAGGAGCGCAAGGTTTAAGGTCAGGGCCTTTTATTGGAGAAGTGATGAGATGGTGGCCTCGGGAACGACTGTACAGCCTTATCTCCACCCCACAGACCCTGCTTTACAGAAGAATGGACCGTAGTGCACACACAGACAGACACGGACACACACATACACATATTTCCTACCAACCGGCACTGATTTATTTATTTATTTATCACATCTCACTTAAAGCCTCCATCTGTGCATTTTAAAGCTGACCAACTGATGCCGAACCGAAACATTTTAAGACTGTTTTAAAACACGACTAATCAAACAGAACAAATTTTTTCTGTTTCCATTCCTAGGCTAGTCGCTTATGGTTTGTTGCGCCGTCGCTAGCGATTGCACTGTTGTGTCCTTTAAACGGCATCCACACAGCAGTTTGATGCCCGGTGCAAAGCTGGGATACAAACTCCAAACTTAATTCTACTGTCTGCACTGCCCCGATTAAGAAACTTCTTGTAGCACAGAATGCATAGCAAGACACAAAACATTTTCTTCCAAACTGGATAATATCAAACAACATTTTCTTCACGTCATGCCACATGAGAATCCAACATGGATAAACGTACTGGGACGCCTGACGATTACATCCACAGGGACTTGCATTAAGATAGTCTTTAAAGTGGAGTTTGTCCCCCTTTGCAGCTATAACAGCTTCCAATCTACTAGCGGGGCTTTCCACAAGACTTTGGGATTTCTGTGGGAATTTGTGCGCAGACACTGATGGTGGACGCGAAGGCATGGCTCGCAATCTCTGTACTACTTCAAGTGTTGGATGGAGTTGAGGTCAGGGCTGTGTGCGGACCTTGCTGGAAAATAAAGGTGTTCGTCCCCAACCTGTGCCCACAAAGTTAGAAGCACGGCGTTGTCCAAAATGTCTTGGTCTGATGAGGCATTAAGATCGTCCCTCACTGGAAGTAAGGGGCCTAACCCCAAATCCTGTATAACAGGTTTGCCTGTGTACTTTTTTCTATCCAGTGCGAATGTGGGAGTCAGCATTTTTGGGATGTGGCGCCATCTAGCGTCTGAAACATATGAGAATCAAGTGTAATTTTCATACTTGATTGCGGGTTTTTATTAATAACATATTTTTAGAGGTGACAAACCGCAACGTTAGCGAAGCACTGCCACTTTTTTTTTTCATTTAAAACTAGCCCCAGGTCGTTCCACTGCTGTATTATCGGATTCACATTACAGCTACACTGCGGAGTATATTTATTGTTTCGTTTCTGTCATCTCTTGCATTTTGCTCACTGTTGCCTCTACAATAGTTAACAGTGCATTACTGGTCATTCTGGTCAATTCTTAGAACGATTCTAGGGGCCCAGCACTGACATGGGGCCCTGTTAGGGGCTAATAATATTATTTTAATAAAGGGTGGAGGGGGGATTCCAAACTTTAATGGGGCCCAAGATTTCTGGTGGCGCCCCTGTCCCCACACCTCACTGGACTGCTCTTACACACAAATTCTTAGTGGGTGCAGACATTTTAAACTTTGGGCAACAGTGTCTGGTATAGGGATTAGCTTGGCCTGTTTGCACTAGGTTGACAAGTATATTTAACAGTAAACATTCTCTTATGGTCACACCATGAAGTATGCTTTAATGGAAAATTCCATATTTATTTTGAAGTTAAAAATACCCAAACCCAGGGAGAATTGTTCAGTGGTGATGACTAACTGAAGATAAATCAAAGGTTTAATGCCTCCCAAAGCTCCCTTATACAAAATTAATACATTAAATGTAACCTAAGACACAAAGTATTTTTGTGATAGCTTTGGCCTCAAACAAGTTTAAGCATGGAAGAGGCAGATCGAATGCGCAGCAAGAAAAAACTAAACAAAAACACCTAAATGTCCCATTTGATCATTAACATTTGATCGTTAACATTTAACTAGGGCAAGTTTTCTCAAACTTATTAGTCATGGGGACCTATCATGTCAGACTTTGGGGCTGCAGGGCCCTGTATAAACAACACTCCCACCCACAGACATATCCATAAAGAAAGTAGGACTATCGTTTTTATTTGTATTATTACACCACAACTACTGTTATTTTCACTGTTAAAATTGGTTTCATATATAGTTTTTTTAAACATGCCCATAGTTTTTGTTTTATACTTTTTTTTTTTGTTAACTACACTTTAACACTGCCAAAGGATGCTGAGCTTTCAGACTTCCTTTAAACCTAAATTATATATTACAGGTCTAGTCACCCTCAGGGATTATTTGGCAAGCAAAATTTTTAATCAACCTTTAAATATGATTGGTGCGCCTTCTTTCTCACCACTAACTGGTCAAAATGAAGTCACGCTGACCGTTATTCTGTATTTGTCCCTTGTTTTTGTGGCCGAGAGTGCTGTGATTGGGTCCAAAAAAAATTAACCAGACCCTGACTGCAGCACTGAGATCAGAGAATTGACTGGTGCAGAACCAAGATTCCGCAGACTGGTGTTTGTTCGCGGCCCTTAGTTTGAGAAACGCTTGACATGGGTACACATTTAAAACCTAAAACCTGGCTCAAAACACCACTACAGGCACCATTTACAAATCCCGCCATCCTACTGATGTACGAATACTGGTCCTGGGTAGAAATAGGTCAAAGTATTGGTTTTATTAATTATTGCTCGCAGAGAATCAACCCCTAAATCCTGCAAGACAGGTCTTTAAGAGGGTTGAGACAAGTATATGGGATCAATTTACTGACAATTTCGGGGAGTACTGACTTAATTAATATTAGCCTTGTAACTCCAGTGCCAATAGATGTAACTTTGCCCAAGTAGAAATACAAGATTTAAAAAAAAGGAGAAAAAAAATTAGATTTTTGTGTTTTATTTTAACTGAAAGAGGAGCAGGTTAAAAGCTCATTTCTTGGTCTCCTCCTCCTTTGACAGGGTTTTGATGATTTCTTCTTTCTTGGCCTGCAGACGCTCTTCACGGCGCTTACGAGCCTCACGAGTCTTAGAGCGGCGAGCCTCAGCCTGATCACTGCAGAGAGACGAAAGAAACTACTTAGAACACTAAATGAATTATAATCTACAATATACAAACTATCACCACCATAGTGTAGCTACTGTTAGACTAGTTAATGTAACACTTGGTCATTTGCATATTTCAAGAGCTTCAGGCCATACTCTTGCCAAAAAGGCTGTGCCTCTATCACCACATGCTAAAGTAAATGCCAACTTTAAAGGCTGCTTACTTAAATCCCCAAATCTCCACATAATCACACTACATTTTCTTGATTTTGTAGACAACGGTTATAGAAACACTGTCAACTCAAGAAACCTTATGCTACTCCATTATAGCTACACAAAATTTAAAAGTAGAAATGCATTTATGTAAAAAACTACCTAATCAAACGAAGTATCCAACAATAAAATCGACAGTTTGACTTACGAAAGGAGCTTCTTGCGAGCCCGGTCAGCCTTCAGCTTGTGGATGTGCTCCATGAGGATGCGCTTGTTCTTAAAGACGTTACCCTTGGCCCTGAGGTACAGGCTGTGGTACCTGGAGGGTGAATGGAGTCAGATTCAGGTGCAGCACTACTAGTACTAAAGTTACATCAGTGTAAGGTCTTGCAAAATAAAATTTTTCTAAAAATCACAATTCTTGAAGACAAGCTTGAGGTTTTGAGAACAAGTTGGAATGGACAATCTACACCAGTGTTTTACTAGGAAAAAATTTAACAACCTGATTAAAATGTAAACATTTTTGAACATAGGAACCAGACGACAATTTGAAATTTTTAAGATTGGTGAAGTGACCAGCCATTTGCAGTTACACACTGATTTAAAGGCTCCAACAGGTGTAAACATTATGAAAGTGGCACATAGGCTCCAAGTTCACAGTTCACTTAAATGTAAATCCACCTCTAACACAAACCACTCAGTACCTCCTAATTTACATTTCTAAAGGAGATTGCACCCAAGTCTTAAATTAAGCTACGTTCTTACATGTGCCTGTCAATCTTCTTGGACTCCCTGTAACGCCGGAGCAGACGGCGCAGAATTCGCATGCGGCGCATCCAGCAAAGCTTCTCTGGCATACGGGCATTTGCTGTACCCTTCCTCTTACCTGCACAGGAAGAAGGATCAAGTCAATCCAAGGAAAAACTCCCAAATTGAGATGCTGTTTAATTCAGAGTATTTACACCAGGAAAAACAGCTTAGTACAACTCTTAAATGCCAAGATGAACATACTAGAGAGATATTAAAGCAGTTTACTCAACTACTTCAATTAATGAGCCAAGTCTTAACATACAATCTTGCTCAAATGTATCCTTTTCAACAAAAATTAATTTCTCAGATACCCACCAATGCCCATATGGCGACCCTTGCGGCGCGCCATTGTGTTTTTGCGGCATCGGGCGCGGGAGTGCACCGTAACGGGCTTCTTAATAATCAAACCATCTTTCACCAGTTTGCGGATCTGCTGGCCTGGAACACAAATTCAAAATTGAACTTCACTCAAAGCAGCGTTCTGGTTAATAAGCACAAGGAGTGCAGAATCACAAACCATTTGATAGGCACACAGTTAAGAAAACATAATACAGATAAATTAATAACTTACGGGAGTTGGCATTGGCAATCTCATTGGTTTCATTGGGGTCCAGCCAGACCTTCTTCTTGCCACAGCGCAAGACGCTGGACGCCAAGCGCTTCTGAAGCCTGAGCATGCTGAAAGAATGAAAACAACATTTACACACAAACCAGGACTTAGAGGGATATAAAGTAAATAGCACTTGAACAAACACAGTTATTGCAGCGTTATTTCAGTCAGGACAAGTCATTAGTGGCTGACCCACAGTTAGATTACATTAAAACCTTAGACCATCCTGAAGTGTGATCATATTCTCAAGTTCATTAAGACTACAAATTTACGAAATGTAGGCCCAATAAAGGGTTCTAATATTTTATCCCATAAAGTTCCTTCCAAGTACAAGTCTACATAAAAGTATGCCTGACACGATCACTAAAACATATTCACATCACAAAAGAATGTCTAAACAGCAGTAGCCAATAATGACTAAATGCATTTTGTGCTTTCATTTTACGGACATGTTTTGTAAATACACAATGGTCAGTTTTGTGACATGGAAAGCTAGTGTTAGCCAACGTGCTAGCAGAAACATCGTGATGTGACAAGAGTGGAAACATCTCAAAAGGTGACTACATTCAAAAGTAAATAAGGGTCACTTTAATCTAATGGCACGACAACTTAGGCTAGGGCAGGTTTTATTTCATGTTAAACCAGTTAAATCGATTTTTTCGGGCCGTTAAAAACACGGCGTGTCAGCCTCAGGCCTCCGGCAAATATTCACATTTCGGACATTTATCAAAATATTCTCCGACCGTAACCGGGCGTATCTGGAGCAGAGGGGATATCAAACAACACTTAAGAGTAAAATGGTTGCAGAATGTGTGCGCTTTTATCCTGTTTTCTAGGAATTTGTGCCCGTCCATTTCTCCTGCTCTTACCTCATGGCTGCGGGTCTTAGAGAGAAAGGAAGGAGCGGGGCGGAGCATACCAATATAAGGACATGCGCGCTGTGCACGGCAGAAAATGGACCGCCGGACTGAAAACAAATTTACCTACTTAAAGCAGGGATATGCTTATTTACAATATATGCCATTTTGATTGTTATAAGATATTACATTATAACGCAGTACTTTTGTCAAGCACAAATTTGAGCCCTCAAAGAGAAACACGGCCCTTCTCTTTCTCGGATGGTACGGTCCAAAAAGTTCCAGAAATGCATTGTGGTACTCGTAGTAAAGGCCACTAGATGGTGCAATATTGTCTTATGGGCCTTCATAAAGTACGGTAAAATAAAGAAGTCTAGTGATGGGAAGTTCGGATCATTTTACCGACTCGGATCTTTGAGTCTCGTTCAGCAAAATGAACGAATCTTTTTTCGAGTCATCACGTTCATTTTGTTCATTTTAGCAAACTATAATTAAAATGTTACGTGTCACTTCCCTAACATAGCTACTGCTTAGACAAACGTTGATCATACTACAAACAAGACAAACTATAATGCTATAAGGAACAGAAAAGTTAAAGTCATGGTGTATCCGTGTCTTTAATCTATGATACACTCGCCTCGCCTCTTTTCTGACAAGTTTTCGGGTTTCAGTCGTTCGTACATCACCTGACAGCCCATTTAGCTAACCAATGCAGGCTGAGCTAGAAAGAGAATTGATTAGTTTATCTCTCGATGAACTACTGTGAAATTGTTTCTCTGCATTTAACACATTCACCAAATGAAGCTACGGGCAACAAGTGGGGAGCTAGGGGAGCAGTGTGTGGGCACGGTAGCTTGCTCAAGGGTACCTCAGTGGTGCAACTAGCAGTCCTGGTATTCGAACCCGCGGCCTTCTGCTCACATGAGGCAACTCCTTAACCACTAGCTGGACTCTTTGTGCTTGTTTTTGTGAGTGTTAGTACTGCTGTGATGAGTTTTCTGGTCAGTATTCATAAGAATGGAACATTTTAAAAGCACCCAGTCCTTTGAAAGACAATTATCCAGCCAAAATACTTAAAAGGGATTATTTTTAAATAAATATTGAAATAATCTAAGACAGATACAGTCCAACATAACTGGCTTCAGGAAGGATATTTCAGGCCTTTCACTTCTATCACTAGCAAAAAAAAAAAGGGGACGTCTGACCAATGCACCCACAGGGCTTTAAATGACATTGCATTCAAATACATAGGTTTTAATATGGAGTTGACCCCCATTGCAGCTTACACTTTTCTTCCAAGGCTTTTCACAATATTTTGGAGTGTTTCTCAGAATTTATTCTGTAATGCAGTTATGAGGTAAGGCACTGACAATGGAGGAGAGGGCCTGGCTTATAATCTCCATTTCTGTTCATTCCAAACGTGTTGGATGGGGTTGAGGTCAGGGCCCTGTGCAGGCTAATATTTTTCTCTCCAAACTCATCCAGCCATGACTTTATGGAGCTTGCTTTGTACACTATAGTTATGCTGGAATAGAAAAGCTTCCTAAGTGTGTCCACAAAGTTGGAAACATTTTTTGAACATCGTTGTTCAAAATGTCTTGGTTTGATGAGGTATTAAGATTGTCCTTCATTAGAAGTAAGGGACTCAGTCCAAAGCCTGAACAGGTGTCTCTTAATAAATTTGTCACTATGGTGTATGTACATGGCCAAAAGTATGTGAACACCTGATCATTAAACTATAAATTTGTTCAAATCCCATTTTAAAAAGATGGGCATTAATACAATGAGCCCCACTACTAAATAGATATTTTGGGTGAAAGAAATTACAGATACACAGACGACAATAATGGCCTACTAGACTTACAGGAGATGGCACTAATTAAAAGGAAGCATTTAGGCCACTTAATGGAGTCTTGCACTCTGCTTTTTCATGTTTGGAAAAAAAGGACACAATTGAGATAAAGTATAAGCTTTATTGAACAAATCTGAATGCTTTGCTTAAGAGGCAGAATTCATAGTCTTCACTAAATAAATAGCTATATATTGCAATGTCACATTGCAATATTTAGCACGTTACAGGTCTTGCAATGTATTCATGTCATATGGAGTGGCTTGAACCTTTGAGCTATAAGCCAGGTTCATGAAGAACTTCACATCTAAACATTAACCAAACTCAAAATCAAGTCACCAGTCCTACAAACTCTGGCCAATGTGTATCTGCTGGTGCTTTCTGAAGTTGCTAGAGTGGCTGAAGCGTTTCCCACAAAGGCTGCAGCCGTATGGCCTTTCCCCTGTGTGGTACCTCTGGTGGATCTTCAGGTAGCCGGACTGACTGAAGCGTTTGCCGCACAGTGTACATAAATAAGGTTTTTCTCCTGTGTGGACCCTCTTGTGCTTTTTGAAGTCTCCTGCGTGGCTGAAGCTTCGGCTACAGTATGGACAGCAAAAGCGCTTTTCATGGAAGTTTCGGAATGATAAGCCATTCAGCAGCTGATTGTGTCTCTGGTTCCTCACATCTAAAACAGAGTTGAGGTCATTCATGTCCTCGGCTGTCAGTCTTTCTAAAGGTCCGTTCAAATCAAACTGGATGAATCCAGAGCCACCAGGTTGCTCAACCGGCTCACCACTTGGGCTAAATGTGACAGAGTTATAAGATAATCCTTCATGCGCATATTCATCTGTTTGTGGTTCTGTTTTAATTTCATGAACAGACAATGTGTGTTGGTTGGTGGTTAAGACATTAACCGTGTGTGTATCTATACTGAAGTTTTCGCTTGCAGGGTTTGCTCTCCTTTCTGAGGATCTGGCATTATGGGAAATGTAGTCTGATGCTCTGCAGAACTCAGGTCCTAAGACTTGATGCTCCATTTCTGTTTTAAATCCTGATGTTGAGGGTTGTACCTTTGGCTTTAAATCAGGTGGGCTTTGGGGAGAAGGCTCAAAGTCAAGAGGATTTGTGTCTGGTTCACTGGGTCTGTCTGCACTGTTCTGATCCTCAACACTGAGGTCCACCACTTCTCCATTAATTTGACTGTTGCTCTCTATTCGAAGCTGAACTGAATGGTCCCCTCCTGCAGGAAACAATAAAATTATTACAGGGTGTAAAGCATTTCTTCAAAGTGGACAGGGATACTCATGACAGTCTAATCAACATTAGTCTGTTAATAGTTTCAAGCCGGAAGGAGAGCATTTAGAATGCCTCACCACTGGTTTTGCTGGATTTGTCCTGGAGCTCTTGAAGCCTTCTCCGCAGCCTCTCATTCTCTCGCTGTGTCCGGGCTGTTTTTTCCTGATATTCCAAGACTGTCTCCCTCACCGCCTCCAAAACTTCTTGCACGGCAGCTGTGAGTAGCTTGGCCACTCGGGTGTTTAGCCTCTCCACTTTCGACATGGCTAGTGGTACTAAAAGGCAACACAAACAGTACAAATGGAACTGAAAATCAACTTTTCAGATGTATTTATTAATGTGATCCAAACATGTTGCAACTCAAATTGTAAGACAATTACATTTAACTAATTTATATATAATAATTGAGCCAAGGGTTTTCATGAACAATGTGATATGACATTTAATGGCAACATTGAAGAAAATGTCACAATGTTCCAGTACTGGTAATTGCATTCCAAGTAGGTTGGTTAGAAGTGCATCTATCTGTCTACCTATATATACACATGTGTAAGTAAAAGACAGAATTAGAGTCATGAAAGATGGTTTTCTAAAGGGAAAACAATACCAGGCAAAATGGGTTAAAATTGTCATTCCAACTCATCCAAATGTATGTATTTTGCAGATGCATGTTTTTTTGCTATCCGCACCTTCCTCAAATACACTGGAAACAGTTTCAGGTCTGTGCCCCAAACTAAACACTACCGTAGTGAACTAGAATCATTATACTGCATTCCGTAATGAAGCATTAAAATTGTGTTTTGGGACATTTTTAATGAGAAAATGATTTACAAATAGACCACAACTCATTAAGACGTTTGAATTAGAAAGAAGCATATCCATACTTAATGGGGGTAAATCCTAAGGGATATAGACCTCTACTATTTGTTATTTGTAAGGGTAGACCTCTACTATTTGTTATTTGTAAGGGTCAGTATACACCAGTTAAGGGTGAATTGAATATGAATAGGTGATGGTGTTAACTAAGCACTACGACACTATGGACCAGACTTGTGTTCACTACAGAAAATCGACACATTTACACAATTTTAAGAGCAAAAATAACCGAATAAGTGTCCACTTACCTGTCCTGAAAATGTGATTTGGTCCTCTCTGTGTTGTTTCCCTGATGTTTAGAAGCTCGGAGCACAAATAGCTGCTCAGCTAGCGAGTCCAGGCTAACGTTTCTAGACTCAATTCATAATTTTCTACACAGTTGGGAGTTCATTCAGATTATTCCACTTGAGAACAACAATTCTGTGCACATATTACACTCTGTTCCTTGATCGTTATATTTAAAATTCCGTTTTCCAACAGTCCAATCCACAAAAGCTAACACACTTAGCACGCTAATCCTCCAGGCTACCGTCAACAAAGTAGTGATGGGTTGTTCTTGAACGATTCATTCATTTTGAACGAATCTTTAATGTGACTCGGCAACAACGAGTCGTCTTATACGAGTGATTTGTTCAGTCGCGCATGCGCATTTGCGCTGCATCCTATAGTTTCTGTTTTGGAATGATCAAACCCGAAGACTCGAGAGATTAACTAATCAATTCTCTTTCCGGCTCAGGCTGCATAAGTGAACATTACGGGGCTGTCACGTGATGAACGTACGACTCAAACCCGAAGACTCGAAAGATGAGTTAATCAACGACTTAAACCCGAAGACTCGAGAGATGAACTAATCAACGACTCAAACGCGAAGACTCGAGAGATGAACTAATCAACGACTCAAACGCGAAGACTCGAGAGATTAACTAATCAATTCTCTTTCCAGCTCAGCCTGCATTGGTTAGCTAAATGGGCTGTCAGGTGATGAACGAACGACTGAAACCCGAAAACTTTTCAGTTAAGAGGCGAGGTGAATGTATCATAGATTAAAGACACAGGTAATTAATGAATTAAACTTTTCTGTTCTTTATAGCATTATAGTTTTGTCTTGTTTGTAGTAGGATCAACATTTGTGTACACAGTAGATATGTTAGGGAAGTAACACCTAACATTGTAATATTAATAATATTTTGCTGAAATTAACAAAATGAACATGATGACTCGAAAAAAGATTTGTTCATTTTCATGAACGAGACTTTAAGATCCGAGTCGGTAAAATGATCCGAACTTCCCATCACTAAACGGTTCGCCAGATTGTAGTACGTAAATCCCTCCCATCCGTCCCCCTACTGAAGTACAAAAATATAACGGTGTGTCAGGGTTGTGTGTTGGCATCTTCAAGACTGAGACGCGGCCTACACTAATTCAAAAACATTCAGGTGGTCCCTTATTTCCAGTGAAGGACAATCTCAATGCTACAGCACACCAATATATTTTGAAAACACAATAGTTCCAATTTTGTGAACAGTTGGAATAAACTTTTCTGTCATATGGGGTGCCATTTTCATAATATTTTCATCATTAAGCACAATGTTCCCAATTTTCTTTACACATTGAGCTAAATGTTCAATTTTAATGAAAGAAAATATATAACACTCCCACTGCTCAATTTATTCCCCCCCCCAAAATATCTGTAAACTGGGAACTGGAAAGTGAAAAAAAAAATACATGAAAGCAAGTGTCTCTCCATCCTGGAATCACTGAAATGGCAGAATAATTTCAGGGATATTTGTTTAGTTACCTTTAAAGTATTTCCCAGAACAGCTTTATATATATTGTAGATTACAGAAATGCAGATAGTTTGCACAACTTTATACATCTGTACAGCTAATTTCCTGATTTTAACCATAAATAATATAGCACAAAACCATTGCATTTTTTGTCATTTACAGATAAATGGTACATTCAAAAACGATACAAGTGAATTCTGATTGGACAATCAAGAATCTCACATATGTGTACAGACAGTTTTTGTAATACACCGTATAATACATGGCAAAAATGGAACATTAGAGTGGAAAAATAGACAAATTCAAAGAAAATTCAAACAAAGCAAGAAGCTAAAGATGTAAAAAAATATCACTGATCAAAATTCACAACACCTTTTTCCCTACTTCAGTCACGTTGTATTAGGAGGTCACAAATATTTCCTTTACAAAGCGATGGGCATGAATTATTTTTGCCCCTCAGGGTTCACTCTCTAGAGTAGATTCATCAAAAAGGTTGAGCAGGTTTTTGGGCTCGAAGCAGCTTTTCTGATCGTTTTCGGCCCAGCTGCGGCGTGAGCGGCTAGAGGCCCGAGAGTCCGAGAGAAGCTGGGAATCCAGAGATCGATTAGATCCAGATGGAGTTCCTAACCGGATCGGGCTGAGCCTGGGCGAGCCCATGAGAGAGCGTCTGCAGCCGCTCAATCGGAGGCTGGAAGGAGTGTGGGTGAGGTTGCAGGTGGGAGTGTTTGTGAGACTATCATGACCAAGCATGCTTGAGTCTGGCAATGGGGTAGAGGTGCTTCCAACAGATAACCTCGTCTGGGCTCTGATAGGACAAAGTAGACATTTGCATTAGATGAGAACAGCATTACATCACTAGGTAAAAAAATGCTAAACAAAACTGTTTGAAAATACAGAGACAGTAGATACATTTGCTTCTTTCATTTTTTTCTGTGAGTTAACTCACTGTTCATCAAATGATGCAGAGAAATAGGTGGACTACCATTTGTTTAGCACAACTACAAAATTACAATTGTACAGTTAATTATAAATAAAGTAAGAATAACTACTAAAATGGTCCACTGTATTAATATTTCTACATGTATATGACATAGAACATTAGTCTAAACTAATTAAACAATTAAACAAATACCCAAAAATGTTATGTTTGTCATTTATTTATTAAGGAAATTATGCCACTGTACCAAAATATTCATGTTTCCCTACTTTTCAATCAAATGCAACAGTCTCACCAATCTGGTATCCCTGGCATAGCAGATTGTCACATTGAAGAGACACAAACTCCGTCACCTAAAAGGGTCATTTTTACACAATGGCAAGCCTCATTTTTGAAGAGACGACACCTGAACACCCTTTTAGGTTTTAGTTTGCTTAAGATTATTTGAGGAGGTGTCATCTTCCACCACTTCCATTAGACTCATACCTCCAGTGCAAAACTGAAGAAGCAAACTTTACTGACCACATGTCTCGGGAGACTGACTACATCTGGGATAAATGAAGATTGTATAATTAATTTTTTAAATATATTTGAAAGGTTCCTACCTACTAAAAACAAACACCAATTCATAAACAATTAGTACCTTCTATATATTTAGAGGAAAAAAATGTGTGTGTTGTACCTGTGTGAGAATGTAGGTGAGTGTTGGAGGCCCAGTGCCTCTGGTGGAAAAACATCTGTTGGTGTGTCTGGCTCTGACAGCATTGCGCTATGGTGCAGAAAACTGTCAGCTTCCTTCTCCCAGCTCTCGCGGTGAGGTGTAGAGGGTGCTTGTGGAGGACAGCGGGGAACAAAAGGCAGATTGGAGGAGGACAAAAAGCTCCAGCCTGCAGATAAGATGAACTGAGAAAACGGGAAGAGAAAGAAGTGATTTTTAAGCACTTGGGGTGCTTCCATCCAAGGAATATTTTTAGAAAGTTTTAGGTAGTAGGTACCAGTTCATCTGTTATACCATAGGAAAAGTGACAGGTGTGAGTTTTGCAATGATAAGGGTAGGGGGGTGGGAGTGTGGTTGGACTGACCTGAGTGACCAGAGCAGGTCCTTTAATGACCTTATATTCAGTCTGAGAATAGTTCAGCATACTTCGGTTAGCCTATAATTTAATGTTAATAGTGTTTAAATTAGTGATGCTCCGATCAGGATTTTTGCAACCGATACCAAGTACCGATTTTTTGTCTAGGTGATCGGCCGATACCGATGCCCATTCTGATGCTTCAAGTTTATATAACTCATATGTAAGCTCCCTGATCACCATTCTTTTTTTAGATAAATTAATACTATAAATGTTGCCTTTGTTTGTGTGCGAGTGTGTGAGTCCTCTCCTGTTGTGTGTGTGTGCGTGCGAGATTTCTCTCATGATGTGCGCGTGCGTGACAGAAGTTCTCTCATGGTGTGCACGTGTGTGCGTGAGAGTTCTCTTGTGGTGTGGGTCTGCCTGTGCAAGAGAGTTCTCTTGTGGTGTGCGTGCGTACGAAAGAGTTATCCGTGGTGTGCGCGTGCGCAAGAGCGTTTTCTCGTTTACTGTGTTGTAAGTGTGTGTGTGTGTGTGTGTGTGCACGCGTGCGCGAGAGACTCTTGTGTTGTGTGTGTGTTTATCCATACTGCTGTCTTTTATAATTAGGCGATGAAGTACCGGGTTTGGTACCCGTCCCTAGTCCTCACGCATTGACGTCATCAATTGTGATCAGTTCCTAAGATCGGCGAGTTTAACGAGTCACGATCGAGTCATAAAGTCTGATTATCGGCCGATACCGATCGGCCGCCGATACCGATCGGCCGCCGATCGATCGGAGCATCACTAGTTTAAAGTGTATAGTGATCATTTGTCATACGTGAACACATCACAGCACAAATTGTGAAAAGCACAAATGTATTTCTCTGTATTTAACCCATCCACCAAGTGAAGCAGTGGGCTGCCAGGAACACATCGCCCAGGGAACAGTCTGTGGGGATGGTACCTGGCTCAAGGGTACCTCAGAGGTGCCACTAGTGGTTTTGGGATTGTTGTAATGTTATGGGATATTTGTAATGATATTCAAAATTAGTCTTCTAAACAGAAATTAATTTAAAAATTTGTTACTGTTTATATGCTTAACATCAGAAATAATAATTTATGTGTCGGCACTAGATGTAGATGAAGATGAGAATGTGTGAAAATATGGGAAAATACATTATGTTACCCATTAAAGAAAAGCTGGTGTTCTTTGCTAATTTCCCTGTTAAAATGGCATGCGAATTCACATTGTCAATTCACAGAACCAAAGGGGCTTGTTTAGTATTTACCTGTGTGAGAGTAATTATGGACAGCCAGCTCTCGTGGAGTCGCAGTGAAATCTGCCGTCTCCACCTGTGTTTGCGCACTGAGGGCAGGGCCAGAAGTTGCTGAACTGTAGCTCTGTCTGAGGGCTTCGGGGCCAACATCAGCCTCAGAACAACTTGCAGATCTGAAGACAGATCTAAAACAGACACACACTTACAAATGCGTAAAACATGTCCAGGGCTTAAAGACGGGCTTTTCCTGCTTAAATCAAACCTCAATATCATGTGCTTTTATGAAAACCAGTCACATAACAGAAGTTGTTATGTTGTAAAAGGACATTTGGGAGCAAACTGAACCATGATCAGCTACATGCAACCACACCAATACAAGTATATCACAAGGTTAGTTCCCTGAACATGTATTAAAAGCTTTTTTTGGTTCATTTGATTAAAAAAATAAACTATTTTACATGATCATTTTCCAGCCCCTTCTTGTCACTTATAATTAAACTGGCTGTAATGATCTGTCTGTCCTGTATCATTCATGTCTCATTCAAAAAGCAATCTGGAATGATACTTTATCAAAATGAGTAAACAGGGTTAACTGCTGAGCTAATACATGAACTATTAACTGGTTTACATTTTCAGAATCAAACAAATCATTCTCATGGTGATTCACCATTGAAATTTTGAAATTTAGCCTAAGATTAGGCTTAATCCATGTCTGGGAAACTGCTCTAAAGAGCCTAGATGCTTTTACAGAACATAAAGGCCAGCTATTGACCGTAATGGGTCAAAGACTACAATTTGACTGTACAGTCTCCATAGCCAACAGAATTCCCTGGTAAACAGATTATTAGTATTGTGTGAAACAAAGTGTGATGATAAATGTGAAGAAAATATTTAGAGGAATTGACTTTATGTACTAACCATTAGTGAATTCTGATGGCAGATAACCCTTTCTGAGCTGCTGCCAGCCTTCTCCCCCTTTAGGTACTTCAATGTTACAGGACAACTCAAGAACGGAAACACCCAGGCTTTGAATGAGAAAAGACAACAGAGTGTTACACATCTATTGTAAAATGTGATGTTTTAACACAGTTGTGTGAATATAAAACACTTTATGCAATATGAGAAATAATTTTAAGTGTAACCATACACAAAAAAACCCCTTATGTTGGGATTTTGGCCAAAAATGTGAACTATGGCTTATCGATAATATCTGACAAAGCATTAATTGAAATGACAGTGAAAGTGACTTCACTAACCTAAAGACATCAGCAGCGGTTCCATATTCTCCCCTCAGCAATTCGGGAGCCATGTATCGTGGGTCTCCTTCCTGTGCATCATCTTTCTCTCTCTTCTCTTTCTCTGGGTCTCTTTCTTCACCCCCACTCTGCCTGGGAAGTTCCAGCAGCAGGCCGAAGTCACCAAGTTTCAGGCGTCCGGATCTCGTGAGGAAAACATTGGCTGGTTTCAGGTCCAGGTGAGCAAAGCCCTGAGAGTGCAGGTGATCGAGAGCCAAGAGCAAATCACACAGGTAGTCCCACACACACCTCTCACCTGGAAGAACAATTCAATACAAAGTCAATAGAAAGGCTGGAATATTTTCTCCTCAATTCCAAGCATAACTAAATAAAAAGAAGAAGAATTACACCTTTTCCAAAGAACCACCACTTCAAAACATTGAATACAAAAAAAACACAATTATGTTGAGTACTCAGAATCATTCTTGAAGCACTGCCGACACAACTACAGCTGACCTTGGTTTGAGGGCTGGTCTTCAGCATGGAGCAACAGGCTAGTGCAGCAGAGTTCAGTTTGAATGTAGAGATGTCCTCTTTCCTCCCAGGCAGCACTGAAGCCCAGGATGTGCGGGTGTGGATGGAGGCGCTCGTGATTACGAGCCTCTTTGATACTTTGGGCGCGCTCAGTCTCACCACGGAAACGCTGTACTGAACGCTTCACTGCATACTCACGTCCATCCAGCAGACTTTTCACCTGATGGAGAAAAGGAGTTTAAAGGGCTAGTGTGCTACAGTACAACACACACTATTTTTTATATTAAAATCCAATCAACATTTTTTTTTTGCTTTTTAAAGGCCCATTTAATTGATTGTCAATTGTTTACAAAAATTGCATGTATATTGTCACTACAGGTATGTTTTGAAATATTTGCACGTGGTAGGGATATATAATGATAGGCTACTTGTCATACCGAATTACACCACAAGAGCTTTTCTGAGAATATAGTCGATACGTTTAGACCACTGTCCAACTGTGTGCATCAGCAAAAAATGAGAGTAAGCAATGTTACTTAATGTGTTTTTATTCAGATGGTAGACAATAGTGTGTCATGTAATGTTATGTATTGTATACATTAAATATTCAAAGTATGTAAACTTTTGATTATTACAGCATCTTAACCTTCCTTATGCATAAAAAAGGATGAAAAATCAATTGAAGTGTACAAGAGGTAAACAAATATAATATATTTATGTTCTAAAGCTTTATATCCATGTGGCCATTTTGAAAGAAAGCAGTAAACTGCTTTTGTTCCGTTTTATTTCACTAAAACAGGAACATACTTGATGCATAAATGAGTGATAACAGAAAATAATGTGAAAACTAAAATTCAGCTTTTTTTTTGTAATTGAATCTTTTTTAAAATCCTGTTTTGTTCTGATTATCATACAGAAAGCTCACCTTGTACACCTCCCCAAAGGAGCCTCTGCCAATCAGGCCTAAGTTGATGAAGCACTGGCTGAAGAAGGATTGTGGCAGGCTTTGGTTGTACAGGGTGAGTGGTGGGGGTTTGTTGATCAGTGCACTGGACAGGGGGGTCCAGGGAGAACGACGCTGAGGAAACACACGGCTCAGAGGGGGGCAGCCTTTAGATGGGGGCCGTGGCGGCAGAGATCGCGAGAGTGGCAGCTGAGGAGACACAGAGTCTGACGAGGCAGAGGAGGAGAAGGGCAGACGACGCTTTTTTAGAGAGAATGACTGCTCGGCGTAGGAAAAGTGCACAGGCAGGGGCAGTGGAGTGCTAACCATTTTGGCTTTCCAGACAAGTAGACAGCTCCGAACTCAACCTGAAATATCGCCAAAATTGTAATTAGTTCACTGTCAAGTAAAAAAAATAATAATCGAAAGACTGCAGGCTTTAGAGAGTTCTGGCAATTTTCATGTAATGTTCAAACCTTGATTCATACATGTCCATATACGGGAAGTAAACAACTGCATATTAGGTCTAGAACAGTTTAACCCTGACCATCCCTGCTGAGCCAATCAATTTAAAGTATTTACACATTTCAGTCCTGAAGCCGTTAGACTTCAAAGGACAAAGAGAAAATGGAAATCATGTAAAAAAAAACTCCATACAAATTATGAACAATTAGTATATTAGAAAATAGAATTATGCAGTGTTAACAGGGTTGAAAAAAAGAATGACACCTGGGAGTGTATTCACAAACTTTTAGCTTCAGCTTCACCATACACAGGTCTAGATTGCAGCAATAAGACCCACACTTGCATTCTCACTGTGGATAAAAAGAAGACAGCGATGCTAGTTATTACAGTTAACTTCACCATATATATTTACATGTAGCATATGGACCTCTGCCTACTACGGTTCACTAACAGTAAATCAGCAGTACAGTGGATATTTTGCAGGTCAGTCTGCTCGTCATTCTGGTCTTTTTCTCATGAAGATGATCATCAGTATAATACTGGTATTAGTTTTTTTTTTTTTTTTCAAATCAACTGAACTGTCTTTGGTCCATATGTCAGAGGGATATTTCATGTTTTTTGTACTCTAGAAGGACAGAATTTTAAAGCGAGACTGAGCAACTGCTGTTAAAACTTTTGGACTTTATTTCACTAAATCTGTGACCCTCTAGAAATGAGCCACTGCAGCCAAAACAAATTATTTATCATTTCGAGTAAAAAAACGTTGTCAAAGTTGTCTGTGTGGTAATTGTTACATTTTTGATTGCAAGACCCTTAAGATGATAATGAGGACAGCTGTGAAAATCTTCAGGGTCTCTCTCCCCACTTACACTGATATTTAAACCACATACTTCATCCCCAAAGTCACCAGCATTGTATCCACACACACACTCTTCTCCCTCCTGTCTCACAAAAGGTCCTGTAGCATACAAGAATCCACTCACACAATGGTAAACATTTTATCACTTAAACCACCTGACTTCTCAATCACAACCCCCCCCCCCCCCCCCCCCATCATACATACAAAAACATATGGCAACATAAACACCCCCAAACACTTTCCTTCTCCTAACACAGTGCATACGCACACTGGAATGTTCTGCCTTAAACAAAACCCTTTATATCCCAATTATCATTGTAAACACCCTTTACTATATACTGAAAATTCTCTGTCCTGCTGCGCATTTTATTTGAAACTTCAACATTCGTTGCTACTACCTCTATACACGCATTGCTGTACACTTAATGACTGATACTAGAATTTAGTATTTCATATAACTGTATTAACAGAAACTGTTGCTGCTTTTTGTTGCCATCTCTGTCCAGATGTATTGATAGTTGTGTCTGCACTTATGTAGTCTTGTTTTGGTCTGTTCTTGTGTTGCTCCATGGTCATAGAGTAACGCCATTTCGTTTCACTGTGTGCTGGCTACATGGCTGAAATGACAAATAGTCTATTTGAATTAAGTAGTTTTCAAGACCACAACTCCTTAAAGCTTCTTCCTGGCTGATGTGTTTGTAATTCATTACTTCTCAATGCAAAACCAGAAACTAACACCAAGCTAGCTGGCTAACATAATTAAAGCTAACAAGAAGACAAAAAATTGCCCTCGTTTTGGCCAATTACTTACGTAAAATAAAAGCAAGGCTGGCTAAAATACGCTATGAACTTCAAACAGTAAAAACAAGACCATCTTATTAGCAAAAAGCTGCTCTGAGTGCTCTAACGTCCACAGCTCCAAACCTCCCCACACAGCTGAAAAAACTCCACTGACAGCCCCACACTCTAATTCCAGCTGGTCTTTATGGAGTTATAACGCTTTCGGGGAGTTTCTAGAAAAGCCTGTGACTTACGTGGGCCTTTGTTTCATTTTTATTCCAAATAAACTCCTACCGTTTTTTGGTCGTTCAAACTTCAACGTCCCGCGCCAAAACAAACGACTACGCGTAAATGACGCATTTACGCCCTTTAGGCAAGATTTACGCAATATTTGCTGCGTATTTTACGTTTCTTCTGCTTTTTTTCCTTAAGAGGATTTATGGAGTATTCGCTCACCTGGGGTCCCTGAAAGCGATTATATTTAAGTCTTAACTTGTGAAGAATCGTCTTGGTTTATGAAAATATTCATTTTTAATGTATAACTCACATGTAATAATTAATTACTTTCACTAGAATTTTTAAACAAGAAATTAATGTGCATATAAATGTCACTACTTAGACCACGTCTATAATACTGAACCCTATTTTGTGCCATAACATGCTCCTTACCACTAGCTTTGTTATTAGTATTTCACTTAACTGTAAACTGTTGATCTACAACATTTACACTCCGAATTTATTAATATATGAGTATCTTTATCAGAATCAAAAAATGTTATTGACCCCGGAGAAAATAAAGTAACTTAAATAGTTTTCTACAAGTTTATAATTGGTTATATTTAGACTTTATAGTTTATATTGTTATTGTCTTAGTGTTTCTGTGCAGGCATAACATAATAATATACTATATGGAGTATTGGGACGCCCGACCATTACATCATCTTGAAAATTATTGACACTGCATTCAAATACATAGGCTTAAATATGGAGTTCCTTCACTGGACGTAAGTGGTCACATTGTTTCAATAATTAAGATGTGTTTCCCAATACTTTTGTTTATATAGTGTACTTTTCAGACCTTTCATTTTAATTAAATATGCACATGTAATAATTCATTTCCCAAGATCTTTCAATTATTTATGAATCTTGATAGATCGACAAATGTAATTTTCAAACCCTGAAAACAGGTGGGTCCGAATACTAACATTGCACAGGCCCTGGGCTGGCTTTGCCCCGCCCTTTCTGTACGTAAGCTACGTCGGTTGCGTGTCTCTGTGGGTGGAGAAGTGAAGCAGCGTAAACTTCAACCATGGTGAGTAGTGACAATTATCACAAAAACGGAATAAAAGTGAAGGGTTTGTTACACCCTGTCGTTTGTGGATGTCGATAAATGTTGGGGATAAGTCCTCGTCTAGTATTACCGTTTAATATTTGGAGAAAACGGTGGATAGTTGTTGAGTTAAAGGACAGGATTAGCTTAGCCGGTGATTAGCATTAGCTCTGTTTCTGTGTTGCTAGTTAACGTTGCTACTAAAATGATTCATTACAGACTTTCGCTTTTTCGATAACTCTCATTTCTAGGAGTATTTTACCGTATATTAGCCAGTACATGCTGGTGTTGTTGAGCTACTACAAAGACAAAGGTCCAACTAGCCTCGTTTCTGCAGTTAAACTGGTCATTATAAAAATAATCCAAACACCTATTCTTTTCAGACGATCATATTCATGATGGGAAATGGGTTAATGGAGATCTTTCGATTTTTTTGTACATTTGTTTTGAACCAGTGGTCGTGATATCTACAACAAAAAGAGGTGTTTTTTTAATGTTCAAACTCACTAGTGAACCTACACGTTATATATAAGCTATTATATGTAATTTTAACGTTCCCAAAATAGATATAATGAAAAAATTTTCCTTGGGACTATTATGCATCCAGTCTGGACCCATGCAGCCTAAGCTGCGGGGAGCAGACTAATAATGTTTTAGGTCTTCATTTTCATTTTATGTTATCTGTGAGGAAGTAAAGTATTTTTATTTATTATCTAATTCAAGCCTATATGTGTCTTTTGAACGTTGCTGTGTAATGTTGATGACCAAAGAAAAGGTGTATTTGGGGGACTATTTTGCCTTGAAATGTCATTTAAAGTAAATTAAAGCTATGTTATAGCTCAAGATCTGATTTCCAATTGCCATAGTCTGTGAATGAGTTAGACCTCAGTCATTTCAGAATGCAAAAAGAAAAAGTTGTTGTTCTAGTGTGAGGGTCAGTGTTATTTGTAAAATTTTTTGTAATGATGTTCATTACATTCTGGAAAGCAGGATTTCCACAACAACGTACTGGAGTTTTGTCATTGTTTGGGGCAGCTGGTGCCACAGTTGTTAGGAAGTTAAGGAGCCTAACAATTGGGTTTGAATCCCAAGACCACAAAGCACCTCTGAGGTACCCTGGAGCAAAGTACCTGACTACCCACTGATTCACTTGATGAGTGGGTTAAATGTAGGGAAGATTTTCATGCTATTCAGTAGAGTTCGACCGATATATTGGTTTTGCCGATTAACCGGCACCTTTAGTTGATTCCCGGAATCCCGGTTATCGGCAAAAATCCATGCAGATCATTTTTTCGGATTAGATTAATTAATTAATTAGATTAATCACAGAAAAAAAATATGCGTTAATATTTTTAACGTATCTAACACTTTAATCCCTGCCACTAGTTGACAGGCATGTAGTATTTCAATTCAAGACCAAAAATACATCATTAGATTAATTAATCGCCACACCATGTATTTATTTTGATCATACATTTAATTTAATCGCTTGACAGCACTTACTAATATATTCATATTTATTTCATATAGCATATTTTCATGATTCAGTACTGTTTTTTTGTTTGGTTTTGTAATAAAGTTCAGTACTATTTTACAAGGAGTGTAGTGTTTTTATTTAGTGTGTTTTTTTATTTTTTTATCCAGTATCCATTTTAAAAACTATTGATTAATAATTCGGTTATTGGCAAGTACAAACCAACCTAGCAATCGGTTTTGGTAAAATTAAATATGTCTCTCTACTATTCACATTATGTGCTGTGGTGTGTTTTCGCAAGACAAAATGGCACCTGTACATTTATCACGAATAGTGTGTATTATGTTTTGAGATTTTCCTCTTCTGATGTTCTTTCTCTCTCTGAAGGACGTGTTTTTAATGATAAGGCGTCATAAGACGACAATCTTCACTGACGCTAAGGAGTCCACCACTGTTTATGAGTTAAAGCGCATTGTCGAGGGGATCCTGAAAAGGCCACCTGAAGACCAGAGGCTTTACAAGGTATGCACTGATAGGTAGATTGTCTAACTGACCTGCCATGCCCAGCATGCTTTCTTGGCTACATTGGATAAACATGATGGTTATGCAATTAGTTTTGTGCAATTATTGACTGGATTGTAACCAGATTTCAATCACACTGATTTAAACTTGATCAAATACCTCTCGCTTTAGAGGTACCTATTTGCTGTACAGTATGTGATAAACTAAAAGCCTATTTCTTCTTGCAAAATGGGGTACTAAGACAAAAAGGTCAAAGACAAAAACTGAAGTTGCAGACATGGATTGTGTTTCTATCTCCATATACAATTCAGCAAGTGGAAATGAGTCTACCTTTAATATGTGTTGGTAGGAAGAGGTGGGAAACCATGTTTGAAGTAGATTACCAGAAGTAAATTAGCAACACTGTGTGCTTTATGCATGGAAAAGTATTTTGGGATCTAATCTGGTCACTGTTGAGATTGGTGGTTTGAACGGTCGGATATAATTCCATTGTAAATGTGTCTTTGAATGTCTTGGGAGACTGTACCTGTGCATGAACCGACAGGGTATTTGGTAGTGGTTTCTCTGTCTCCACCACAAACATCAGTCTAACTAACGATGTGTCCAGCACAGTTTGGTGGTTTCCCTGCTTCTTAATTCAACTCACCTTTTATTGCAAATGTAGTGAGTGTGTTTAAGGAGGGGGAACAACCACTTGCTGGTCATTGGTTGTCCAGAAATTAATTTGGACACCCCCTAATTTCACAGCTGTGTTCAAGATTCTTTGTCTCATATTTAGTTATTATACAAGTACATGTGGTGAAAAATGCCCCCAAGTGACCTGTAAGACTGCAATGAAGTTATCAAATAATATAAATGAAAAAGATTTGTCACTGCAGATGGTTGTTTGGGCATACAAAAAATCCTAGCAGACTTTATTGAAGTGTGTTGTGTGTGTGTGTGTGTGTGTGTGTGTGTGTTGTGTGGTGTGTGTGTGTGTGTGTGTGTGTGTGTGTGTGTGTGTGTGTGTGTGTGTGTGTGTGTGTGTGTGT
>JBBKCR010000101.1:23608881-23623955 GCA_037577295.1 Ladigesia roloffi
GAGAAGCCCTTCGCTAGTGCTTGAGTGACAACGCAACATGCTGTTTAAATGTGTGAGCCGACCTTGTCACTCTACTCATCAGGTGAAAATAAATCCCGATGTTGAATTGCATTCTAACAGTGAACGACGTCTACGCCGTTCATCACACAAAATTCACGTTCAAGTTCTTGATTTACTAATAAGTTGCGTTCAGTTCAAAGTTCACTGAAATATGAACGTGTTCATTGAATGCGTTCTTTTGAACTAGTTCATGCACAACACTGGTCATGGGTTTAGTTTGCGCTCAAATTGCGGACCCAAATCTCAGACCCAAAATTCTTAGCCTGAACTCTGGTCCAGACCTAAAATCAATACCGGATTAATCTCTATCCTAGTTTTGTCTAAGGTAGTCCTGTCCCTCTGCTCCACATCTCTGGAGAAATTGCTGTTTTCTCACCTACAGTATTGTGTTCAGTATTGTACAGTGCTAGGGCAGTTGGTGGCCTAGTTGTAAGGGACTGGATTGCAAGTGTCATCAACAAGGTAACCTTGAACAAGGTGCACCCCAGGCACCTCTCACTGGAGGCACCACACATCTTTATATGGTGAATGGGTTAAATGCAGGGAAATAATTTCTGATCGTTCATACTATGTGCTCTCGTGTGTTCGATAAGGGGCCACTTCACTTTATTCATTAAATAGAGCATGGGCTGAAACACTCAGTAGGCGAGTGAGTGGACCAATCAAAACACCTGTGAGCTGATTACATTTATATATGTTAATGATTTCATTAAAATAATTCATTTAAAATGAGCGCATTTTGCAGCTTAATTTTCATATTTGAACTCTGTAGAATGGATAAGAAAAATATAATGGGGCTTTTCTTTATTTTTTTATTTAAACCCTGCTTACTGAGATGTCTTGCTTAGTTTGATAATCTTTCTCTCTCTTTCTTTTCCTCTCTGTAGACGATGCTTTTGAGCCCCTGAATGTGGAGCCCTTCTCCAATCCACCAGAGCTTCCTGATGTCATGAAGCCTCAGGACTCGGGCAGCACAGCAAACGAGCAGTCGGTGCAGTAAGACCAAACTGAAAAGTTGGAGGAGTGGAGGACAAGATGAGAAGAACCGAACGCTCTGTTATGGGGAAGGGTCCAATACACCCGGACTGAGGGTTTAGGGGTTTAATAAACCAAATGGGGCGTATCGTCACCCGCAGTCAAACTGAACTGAGTCTACTACTCCCCATTATGTCACAAAGAAATTCAACTTATTGTCATAGGCCATATAATTTACTCATTCTGGACTGATGCACATTTCAGTCTCACTGACCTCCAGCGACTGACCTCATTTTCTTTAAGCCGTACAACACTGGGCTTGTTTTGCATGTATCTGTTCATCTAAAAGGCTGCAGTTGCTGTTTGTGTTCATTTTTCTTTAAAACAATGGAAGAAAGAGCAGTCAACTAATACATTGTGCTTTGATGAAACATTATTTTATATGGGCCAGAGCAATCTACAAATTGTGGATAAGCTCAAGTGCATGTGAAAATTTGGAGTTTTATGTTTTAACTCATGCTGGAAACCTGTGTTTGAGTCTTAAACTTTGTTCCACTCTGGTGTTGCCCACTTCATGTGTCCTATCCTAGCCCTTAACAAATCAATAGTGCATTATGTAATTTATCTTTTTTCTTTTTTTTAATTGTTATATTGTTGTGATTTAAGCGTTTAGAAACCAACCCTCTTAGGCAGTTATATTAAATCAGAATTTTACACAGTTTGAGCTCACATTTCATCTTTAGTTCATGCTGGTGTTGCTAGTGAGCACCCAAATGCACTTTATTGGCTTTTTCATGGGTAAAGGAATAGTTGTAAAAATTTTATTGTACTTGGGGACCCAACCCCTTTTTTGGCTGAGTATGATTTTGGTGTGGTGAATATGGTAGAAGTCTTTTAAATTGGACCATTAACCAAGTTTGGGGTCCTGACATTAGCAAGTCAATCAGTTTATGGGTAAAGTTAACTACCAGGTACAAAGTACAGAACCTTTCAGAGATTAGAGTATATGTCAAAGAAAGTCAAATACTTCATATATAATTCTGTGTGCAGAAAATCTATATGAAGCAGTATTTACTTCAGAAATCCATAATAATAACTTCTGCCAGAGCTCATATGAGAATATTGTTTTGCTGGCACCACATAGCAAAGCTAATTATCAGAATTGGAAAATGTTATTTCTCCTGGAAGAAATTTCACGTTTGATATTCACACCATACTGCTTAAGCCACTCTGCTTGAACGTTTGAGGTTTTGGTAACAAATAACTGATATTCAGGTGTTTAAAGCAGTTTTTTCCCATTGTCGTTATGGACTTATTACACCCATTTTTGAGCTCTTTCCTTTAAGTTACCAAGCATGTTGACATCAGTTTTTACTAAAAGCCATACAAAGTAGATAAGTGCACAAAAACAACAGGCCTCAAGGTCCTGTTTACAGCCAATGCAGAGTCTTACAGTGTCAGAATCCACATAAACAAGAAAATGTAATTAATTTGCTTGGTTAGTGTGGCAGTGTTAATTCAAGGGTGTCAAAATGAGATGTACAGATTCCATCTGCATCACTTTAACCCTGACCATTCTCATTGAAGTTAGTTTCAAGCTGGACTGTTTTTACAGCCAGTGTGAACATTTATATCATCATGAGGGTACAATAAAAGAAACAGCCTCTTTATGGGCTAAAGAGGTTGGAATATGGTCATGGAAAAATAAATCATAACTGTTTTTGGTATTCAAAAAATGTCAAGTTGACAGAGATGCAGGATATGCAGTTACAACAGACTGGTTGTTTACAAGTTGTCAGTTTCTGTCTTATGGATTTTTCTACATACCCCCAACACTACGAGGACAAATTGTAACTAATTTCTGCTCTGCTGTGTTTGTTTCTGCACCCCTAGCTGTAATAAGTTCTAAGGGGTCTGTTCCTGTTGTGTTTCAAGAAGTGCCAGTGTTAATATAGCAGGCCTTAATGAGGTGTAAAAATGAATGACATTCAAAGACAGCCACAATATTTGCTCTGTCCAATTGCTTTGCATGCCAGTTTAGAAGCAGGTAGTGGAGTTAGCACGATAATCATTTCAGTCATTAGGGGAAAACTCCAGAAAACCACCCAGGCTGCTTTAAAGATGTCTGAATCCACCAGCATGACCTCATCACATGGTGCAACCACTGGTTTGCCTCAAGAAGTAAGACTAAAAATACACCGTAAGGCAAAGATATCATCTCTCCAAAAATACTTCGAAACTATTCAGCAACAGTACAAAAAAAGCAAAATGGAAAGATTCCTAATAAGATGGGCACTTCATAGTGGACATCCTGGTAGAGCATCGATATGATACAAGCATCTTTTTAAGGCAATTTCTCTGCGAAGACAAATGTCCATTTCTTATTTGAACAGTGTGTGCAATGTGATATTCTTCTCTGCGCTGAACCCATTCACCAAGTAAAACTGTTGGCAGCACCTGGGCGGACTTGTGTGGGAATTATATTTGCTCAGGGGAACTTCACAGATCCCACTAGCAGTCCTGGAATTCAAACCCATGACCTTCTGGCCACCTGCTGCCCACCAGATAAATTGTTGTCAGGGCTACCCATTGGGAAAAGATCTGAGGGACATTTCTACTGAATATTCCTTAACTACGAGATGTTCTCTGCTGAAAAAAGGTCATTTGGAAGTTTTGGTGGTTAATGGGAATTGGCTTAATTGTTGCTATTAGGTTCTAGTGGAAAACCACTTCACCACCCATTACATAATAGTATCCACTTCTGCAGCATTAGGATCCCTCACATTACGGTATCCACCCCAAAAAAATCCACAAATATACATCACACATCATATCACTAAAAAGCACCATAATATTTTCTGATTTGTTGTGCTGCTTGGTGAAATGATCTCAGCAGGATGTGAAACTAGACCAGCTTGTCTCTCTTGTATTATACTGAAGTTCTCTATTCAAAGAAAGCAGTTTTGTGGTTGTGGATCCTTCTCAGCAAATTATTGCATTGTCTTAAACACACCTAGTTTTTGGTGTCAAAGCAGCTATTTTAAAGCTATTTTAAACAAACCAGAGCAGCTATTTTAAACAAACCAGCGTACACACGGAAAAAGCAACTATAATTATTAATAATAATATAATGATAATATTCTGTTGAATTGGGCCAGTGGTGCTTCATGCTTTCCCTCAAAGGTTTTGAGGTTTTCCTGCTAAAACGACATCTTCCTGAGCTTATTTAAAACGCTCTTTCTTTCTATTTCTTTCTTTCCTTCGTTCTTTCTTTCTTTTCGGAAAACGCCTGCAAAACTTCACCGCCCTCTTTTCCTTTTTCTTTTTTGCCATACGAGGCCAAATATGGGCTAGGAATGTGTTCGGTGACGTCACTTGGCGAGGAAACGAAGGGCGTGGCTACGCATAATGCCACGCCCTTTAGGTATTCGAGCGCCGCAAGCTAGTTATATAAACCCCTCCCCTTTCCCTTGAAAGGTAATATGTTGGCCACGCCTCCTCCGCCGCTTCGCATCGGGTCGTATAGGAGTTTCGTTTGAATCTGCTTATTGGACCCCGCCCTCAAAAACGTAGGCCACACCCTTTGACTCTCTGGATACAAAGCAGTGATTTGGCACTTATAAGTTACTAACCACGCTCTTGTTTTGAATATTTTAACCACGCCCTCCTTCAGCCCGTTTCTGCAGCAGTAGAGGGCGGAGCTTATAAACAGCCTGGCCCATCATTTCCTCCTCCCCCTCTCTCTCTCTGTCTCTCTCCCTATCTCTCTCTCTCTCTCTCTCTCTTTTCAGTCCTGGACAAACGGAACAGCTCAGGATAACGGACTTTTCAAGCCTGAGAATTAAAATTCAGGCCGTATTTAAGTCACTTTGATCTTCTTATCATCTGGACGACTGAAAAAGTTAAGAATTTACCATGGAGGATCTGGGTATGTACTCATTTTTCCCCTTTTCCTGTCCATGAAGAGCAAATCGGCAGTTTTCTGTTTGCTTCTCCGTGACTCTGGCTGGCACAGAAAATGATGAGGAAGAAGGGAGGGGGCAGAGGGGCTGAGAAAGAAGGGGAAATTTTTTAATATCAAACCAACAGCATGTGACTCATTTTGCCCATAACAGTATACTAGATTATCACAGGGCAGAGGAGCCTGAGCATTAGACTGACCACAGATGCTCCAACATCTGTCCTAGAGTGCTTGGAGCCCTTCTCACATCTGCAGAAGACCTACATTCTTGCTCTTGAAAATAACAGTCTGTAGAAGGTCAGTACAACTCCAGAATAGAGCCAGCCAGAGTCCTGCCCTGCCTGACTCATCTGGTAGCATTTTGGAGGCACCAGAGGAAACCCAGACATTTAGGACACTGCAAATCTGACCCTTTGGAAGCATATTTTGGTTCCCTAAGGAGCACCTATGTTATTTAGCTTGTTTTAGAAATTTCCTCTCTTTTAATCCTGATACTTCTATCTGACCTTCTATTTTAACATTCTAAATTATTTTCACACTCTTAAAAGATGCAAAAAAGATCAAATAAACCTTTATTAGTCCCACCAGGGGCAATTTTGTATTGTTAGAGAAGTCAAATGAAAAGTGCAAGAGAAAGTAGAAGCTGTAGGAACAAGATTTAGAACAGTGTACTATAAAAGTAGACTATTCAAATATTACACAAATATATATATGGATGTTTGTGTGTATGTATGTGAATATATCTGTAAAAAAAAAAACAAGATTTTTTCAATAAATCCAACAGTAGAAACACTTTTTTTTCTATAAAGTGTATTTCAAAATAATTATTTGAACCAGATCATGCCATCAGAGCAGCCAGAGAAGAACCATTGGTGGTTCTTCTATGGCATTGCTCCAAGAGCCCAGAAGAGGATGGGTCATCCTATCATGTCTTGGTTCCTCTCTATGAGTGTACCTCATACTTTCTTTCCTCTTGAATTTCTGGCTTCCTCTGAGTAGTTATTTTTCATGTTCTTGGCGTGTATGTATATCAGTGGTTCTTCCTTATACTCGTCGATAGATTTTCCTTTAGAGTCCTTTCCGTGTTGATTCCAAATATCAATATTCATCCATAGTATTGATTTTGATGGTATTGATTTTGTTGCCACTACACACACACACCACACACACAGACATACACATACCCCCTCTGCCCCTTTACCTATATATATGTGTGTGTGTGTGTGTGTGTAATACACAAAAAGACTCCAAGTGGGCTATTTTTGCAGCATAATTTCCATACCAGGAAAATTATGCATTTACATAAAACTGTTGTTTATAGGAAGGACAGTTTATAGACCCTTTCATTTCATGCTCTTTAAAAAATTATATGATGTGAGCTTTTTAATTCATCCCAATCTGATGAGAATCTCATTTTTACTGTTGAGCTGCATGTCTACTATATCAGGCTACAGCCTCATGTCCAACTTCTGTGGCTGGAGGGGGTTTGGGGGATGGGGATGAAATATAAAAAGCTACCACGAAGGCCCAGAAAGATGCTTACTTAGCATTACTGCACATCTGGATCATTTTGTTTGTCTGGTTTGGCCACACTTGTGTTCTTTGCTGTCTGTGATGGAGTGTGTGTTCGCCTGTGTAATTCTGTGCCTGTTTTGGTCTGTCCAGTCACACACTCTGGATGTAGAGCAAGGACTGGTAAGCCTGAGTATGTGTAATGCTTGGCTAGCCCACTCCAAAGAAGTGGGCAGCTATCTCTAAATATGGTCAGAATTCCTATTGGGAGGAATATTAGCTCCTTATATGAGCACTGCTTTATGTGTGTATGTGTGAGACAGAGAAAGAGAGAGAGGTTCAGCATGTTTCACAGACACACTATGAATCACTAAAGGCTAGCAGCCAAATGCTCTCAAGTAAACAAATGAATGTGGCTATCTTCATCAATGCTAGTGGATGTGCTAATGTTGCGAGCCACAGCGACTCAATGAACGTAACTGGGCTCACCTAGAACAGCAAGACGACATAATAAACAGAGTGAAACACTGTTTTTTGTGACAAATAATATAAATCTCATCAATTACCAATTTTGTGGGGTGGCGGGTGTCCTAGTGGTTAGGGAGTTTGACCGGCAATCAGAAATTTGTGGGTTCCCAGTACTGCTAGTGACACCTCTGAGGTACCTTTGAGAAAGGGACCATCCTCACACACTGTCCTTGAGTGCTGTGTTACTGGCTGCCCACTCCTTCACTTGGTAAATACAGAGAAAGACGCTTTTCATGCTTTTCATGCTGTTCACAAAGGGTCACTTTATACTTAAAAGTAGGGAAGAAAGAGGGGCAGTCTCTGTCTCAGATTCAGCAGATCCACTTTTTTCTCCTTTTAACTGTCCGTGTGGTTCATTAGCAGCTCATACGAGAGATGCTAACAGAGGCCAGTAGAAATCAATTAGAACTAGACAGTAGTATTGGTATAGAGTTTTTTTTAATACAAACTACAAAAGAAAACCAGTATCTAACTGTTTGACCACTTCTTTTTGGGGGAAAATATTACTTCTGCGTTATTGGTCTTTTTTTGCCAATACAACCACTCATATGTCTTAGGAATTATTTTTCCTTAAATAGAACTCAGAATGAAAATATTTCTTGTCTACCTTTTAGGGCTGTGGACTAGATAGGCTGATTTTGACACACTTAATTAGTTGTGAATTAACAAATTTAAAAAATTAAATATTTGTGAGGTATTAGATTCAAAGTTTGATCTCCACTGATGTCACAGACATCTATCATTAAGAGTTCACACCTACCCTATTTGGTCCTTTAGACTTGGTTTGAATCAAAATAGGTAATGCCCCAGACCTAGCTATTTTGATTCAGACAAGAGGACAAGAAGATCAAAATGTTCCAACCAAAAGAAAGGATCTTGGTTTGGATAAAACTTGGTCTGCTTCATTAGCAGAGTGAATACCCCTTTTTGGAAGTTTCAACCTTTTAAACAAATTACTGGACCTTGAGGCGAAATATTGCCATCTTGGGACAGCTGGTGGCCTAATGGTTCCCCTGCGACCAGAAGGTCATTGAAATCCCAGGACTGCTTGTGGCAAAACTGAGGTAAACTTGAGCAAGAGACCCACTGCGTCTCTTGGAGAATGGGTTAAATGCAGAGAACAATTTTGTGCTGTTTACACTGTGTGATGAGATGTGCTCACGTACGACAAAAAGTTCACGCTTTACACTCTGTATTAAATAGCAAAAGAAGAAGAAGAACCAGAAGAGGTGTAGCTTAGCCACCAATTCTGCCTTCAATGCCTCTAAGAGCAAGCACACCACGCAAACCCAATAATAGTCCACCAATAAGCCTCATACCAATACATTCCTCTACATTTGTTATTTTAGATGTAGATTAGATCTAAATGTGACTAAATTGGAATTCAGTGCTGGTTGAGTTTTATTATAGTTAATGGGCCCTGTAGGCCAAGCCATGCTGATACAGGTAAATGGTTTTCATAATGGTCTCAAAGTGTATGTGTTGGGATTAACGTTTCTAATAGATGTGTGTTATACATATTCAGCTCATAATTTATAGCAACAAATGATCGTTACATGGTCCGTTCACTCCCTTGAAATGGACGGTCTTCAATAGTTAATAGCACAAAAGACTAATAGGAAACAATTACACACTCTTATGCTATCAGCTGGCCCACACTCTTCCTTTTTCATATCCTTTTCGCTGACCCTTCTGTTAAGCATTCTACCACTTCCGTTTTGTGGGCTTGGGCCTCTGGCAGCACTCGGCCCGGCTCCCTGGAACATTTCGGGACCACCTCCCTGTCCCTCGTGTATTCTGTGTTATTTTCTTTACTCTGGTTGGCCAGACTCTAAAGGACCCTGTTCTCTTTTGTGCCTGATTGGTTGAAGCGTGCCTGTCCTTCTGTCTATGTGTGTGGTCACAACTGTAAGTGTGTGTGTGTGTGTGTGTGTGTGTCTCCTTGTAGGAATGCCTGACCCGTCTAACTACCCTCTCAACCCTCGCATTGTTATGTTTGGTATGTAGATGTCATGTTGGTCAATCTACTAGTCAGTTTTGCTGCTTTCTTCATGGCATGCTGTGACACACCACCCACTGGGCAGGCCCACTTTTTAAGATGTGTCAAATAATGGAAGTTTATACTATGTGGCATTGTGCAAACTGCATACACGATCACACTTTAGCACAAATTGACTTGCCTCTGTGGATTCAGACACTCTACAGAGCTAGAAAAACAGTAGACTATTCCTTTAATTTGTCCTCCATTCGTTTAGATTGCTTTAGGGGTCTTTAAACTGAAATAAACCAAGCAGGCAGCCTACAGTGTCTTATTGGTGCCATTTCAGGTCATTAGTTAGTAAACAATAGTCTGTTCATTGATATGACAGCCTCTAACACAGAGGTCCCCAACCAACAGGCCACAGACTGGGGTTGGTCCATGAGTAATTTCGTATTGGGCCGCACAGAAAACAGAATCCAAAATATTTTATTGATTATCAGAGCCTGAATAATCTTTTATTTTGAATAATGTTTTTAAAGAGCTTGTACGGGACATTTTCCTCCTGTTTCATTTTTGTGATGTATGTGTGCAAAAATAAAATTCATAATTTATCACTATTTATAATTTTCTAATCTCTGTTTATCCAATAGAACAGAGGTTGCGCTTTTAGGAAAAATATGCAAAGGATTGGCTTCCCTCTATTGCTACTCATTTAGGAATGATCGGGGCTAAATTTCCTTAGGCTGAATTAGGAAATATGTTGGTTATAATAATCTGAAAACAATATATGCAGTATATGGATGACACAGTGGTACATAACAATATTTACATTCTGCAAGCGTTAGACTGGCCCTTTAATATAGTAAATAGTAAAAGTTACTGCAATATGTAGCAGTATTACAAAAACACCATTATTTGGTACATGCAGCCCTTTAGTGATCAAACATTACATCATGCAAATTGCTATTAGTTTGTGGAATCAACTGCCCAGTGGGTGTGGGTGCTTCTCTGTATCGCTAATATTTTCAAACCTGGTCTTTCTTAATGCTGTTTTATTTCTGTCTGTCTTTCAGCTTGCTTTGTTTATAACTGCATGAGATTTGTTTGACCTAAAAGCGTACCCACCATCATTTCATGACTGTGGTAACATGAACATAATCACTACAAGGCATATTTTGATTTTTTTAAACAATTGCTTCTAAATAAGATATTCCATGATATATGACTGAATGAGTCCATTGTATTGGTGTACAATTATTAGCCCATCTGTTGCAGCACCCCAGTCCTTTGGTCACTGGTCAGATTATGACCACAGTAAAGCTTTTTATATGTTAGTTGGGTGATTGACCACTCTCAGCACAGCACTGACACAGTAGTGTATACACACAGGGTCCTCGGATTAGGACGATCTCAGAATATGAGATTTCGGCTTTGCTGCGCTTTCACTCCCATTCGGCTTACACCATTAGCATCAGAATTAGGAACTACGTGGGCGAGCAACTTTTCCTTTTCCGTTTTCTTGGAGTTTTTATGTTTTAGATTATGATTTTACAGCTGTGTTACGATAGGTTAGTGACTAGGGTGTGTTTTTGTATCGTAACTTGAGGACCCCCTGTAGTGTGTCTGGAGACGGTACAAGTCTACTAGGTACAGTGTCACTGCTAGGTTGTAGGGCTGGCCTGTATAATTCAAATATTCATGTATTCATTTGTTATGAGGGAATTTAAATGTAGGTTTAGTTTTCTGAATGCATTTCATTAGCAAAGGATTCAAGAGGCAACAATTGCTGTTTCCATAGTAGCATAAGTTGCATGCATATTAACATAGTGTTAGAACTGTAGTAGTTAATTAAATTAATGAATTACATTTTAAAGCTAAGAAAGAGTATTTGACTGTTCATTCAGAAGTACCAATGAGAAGTCAAAATACTGGCCAGCCTTGCTAGGTTGAGAGTGGTGCACGGTCCATCCAGTGGAACCCTGTGCTCATAAACTGACTCCTGATAAAGTCCTAAAGGATGGAGAGGGTAAACTGTGCATCAACAGTTCATCCAGCTTTTCCAACTGTACACCAACAAGGTGGATCTACAAGAGGATTCTAATAAAGGTTGTATAATTTTAATAAAGCTTATATATATTCAAAGCTGACAAAATGTTCTGTCTTAAATTGACTCTCCATCTCAATTAATCACCTATCTAAGTTAGAAAACGTGTACCACAGCAGTAGTGAACATGTTCTGCCCTCTGCTACGCTATGAACCCTTCAATTAGAATTCCAAACAAACAGAGAGAATTCGCACTCGCTCAGAGTGGTTTGGAGTGAAATGGTGGACTAACCTACTGACTTGGGTAAAAATGAGACCTGGTTCCATTCACTTCCAATGTAAACCTTTCTAGCTTGGTAAGTTTCTCTAGACCATTGCACATCAGACCACTCTGAATGACCTTGTTGCCTCAGTTGTCTTCATTGGCATTCATGTTTAACAAAGAGGAACATTTCATTTTAGTTTAAAACATCAATGTATTTATTTTTTTATGAAAACTTTTATTAAAAATAATTCAATTCATTGATTAGTTATCAAATCATTCATCAATAATTCATCTTCACTTCACTGTAGATTTATTTTATTATTATTTTTTAAATTCCAAATGCTTTCATTTTTTAACCATTTCCACACTTTAACCTTCATCATATTGTCCGTTTTGACATCCCACAGACGCTCTCCTGGCTGATCTCGAGAGCTCCGCCTCTCCTTTGGCCCGCTGCCCTGTCCTGTTGACCTCGGACCCTCCAGCCAATTCCGATGCCCCTGCCAACAACATTCAGGAACCTGCCCAGCCCCGGCCTCCTCCACCCGCTTATACACCCCAGCAGGTTAGTGACAGCTTCGCACTCCCAAACACACACCAAGCAAAGAAACACTCACTCTTACGTGCTGCTTTTACTCTTATTTGCTGTAAGTGATTTTAATGTTTCATATCATTTTCATCTTTTTCACAGACCGTTTCTGCTGCAATGAAGTCCAACGGCTCTCAGAACCCGAACCCTGACAAGCTCTACAGGTAAGGCCTATTTTAATATACAATACAGTAAGAAGTACAGGACACCTGATGGTCAAATCTTTCCTCAAGAGTTTAGAATGTGTTTGGGAGTTTGTGCCCATTCACTCAATAAAGCATTTGTGAGATTACCCACTGATGTTGGATAAGAGGACCTTGTTGGCAAATTGTATTCCATTTTACCCCAAAGGTGTTTGACTGGGTTAAGGTTGGGGCTCTGTGCAGGCCACTGAGTTTCCTCCACACTAAACTTGTCAGATCATGTCTTAATAGACCTTTGAGCTTTGTGCACAGTGGCGCAGTCATGCTGGAACAGTATAGTACCTTCCATAAACTGATGCCACAAGGTGGAAGCATAGTCTTATTTACACTATATTGATAAAAGTATTGGGATGCGTGACCATTAAACCAACAGGCGCTTTAATATGATTTCATTCAAGTTATATAATTTATTTTTAAGTAGATCCCCCTTTCCATTTTTTTGGAAGACTTTCCAGAAGATTATGCTGTTTCTGTGGGGAATTTGTGTCCATTGATTCTGTAGATTATTTATGAAATCAGGCACTGATTTTGGGTGAGAACATGCGGTTAAGGTCAGGGCTCTGTGTGGGCCATGTCTTTATGAATCTTGCTTTATTCACTGAAGCACAAGTCATGCTGGAATAGAAATCATTGGACACATGGCATTGTCCAAAATGTCTTGGTGTGCTGAAGCATTAGGATTACCCTTCACTGGAATTAAGAGACCTAGACTACATAGTGTATCTTTGTATGTTGTACCTTTAACATTGCACTTCACTGGAAATAAGCAGCCCAAAATACCCAAAATCCACCACATTATCACTCCTCCACCAAACTTTAGTGTGAGCACTATGCCTTCCTTTAGGTAGCATTTTCCTGGCCTTCCCCAAGCTCAGATTTCCTTTTCTGCAATACTAGTAGTTCCGGTTCAGTGTCACATCTAGGAGCACAAACTGAGTTTTAGCAAAGGTGGCATCCCATCATTTAAAATCACTGACATTTTCACTGTGAATAATTTTACTGCCAATGTGCTTGATATAATAAGCTTGATTTTTGTGACTCATACACTTAGAACTCCATAAGTAGGAGATGTGTCCACATACTTTTAGCCACAGTGTATTGCTTAACTATACAAAGGCTTAATTTGTGGGTCATCAGGAAAGGCTAGATAATATAATTTACTGGAATTAAACTAATTTCCAGATATAATGATGGGACTTTTATGTGCTAACCTTATTACAGCCTCAATATTGGGTGTTTCTGCCTGGCTTGTTTTGACCGTAAAATGTTCATAGTTCCTGAATCTGGCACATATTCAAACAAAACAAATTTGTTCAGTGTAAAGCATTGATCTATGACTGGGCTGCTCTTTCTGTCTTTCAGTACTGTGTGCAAGCCTCGCTCGCCACGCTCTCCAGAACCCCCTGCTTTCTCCTCGTCCTCAGTTTTGGGAGGTGGCCTCAGTGAGCTGGATCATTTACTACAGGAGCTCAATGCCACCCAATTTAACATTACAGGTCTGTGTGCATGTGTGTGTTTAATTGTGCCTTTGTAAACTTTCATTACTGTAAATATTAAATGATTAAATACACTTTTAATATAACATTAATACATGAAAAATAGATAAATAAATAAATAAATATACATACATTCCGATACATGACTGCCGATACTACTACAGATTACGATATAATACATTCCAAAATAATTTATATACACTTCAGAAAAAAGAAGCGGCAACAGCTGTAAAACCAAAATCACATAAATATTTGCGGACTCATTTAAATAGTTCTTAAGTATTATGTCCAAGAAATGTATAAATATAATGAAGTGTAAAACTAATGCAATTTAAAATGTGTAATCTTACCACTTATGTATTTACGGTGGCCTGGCCAAGATGCCCAGCATTAGCTTTGTCATGTTTTGAGAGAGAAAAACAGACAACAAATCACAGAAAACAGTCACGAGATGATTTCATGCTGAACAGTCACTAATGGCTTTCATCCACTTTTAGCATTACTTTTACTTATTGTACTACTCTTCTAAACTCTTCTAAATCACTGGCATTATCAGGGAAATATATTTTGGAAACTATGGTCAACAAAGTGTGAATTCTCGACATAAATGTATCCACACTCAAATAAAACAAATCTATAAGTACTTAATATTTTTGGCCCAAAAATATATCATAGTTAGCTAGCACTAGTGTTGAATAAAGTCTGAAGTTTGTGTGTGTGTGTGTGTGTGTGTGTTTGTGTGTGTGTGTGTGTGTGTGTCTGTGTGTGTATGTTTGTGTGTTTCCGAGCTCAAATTGCTTCTCCCTGTTTTCCAGATGAAATCCTGGCCCAGTTTCCCACCACTAAAAAGGACGAGCGAGATAAACCTCCTAAGCCAGCTTCCTCCTCCGGGTCAGTCTTCTGCCAGTGTAAACATTCACTGTTCCATCTGTACCCGTTTACAGCTGTATTATGATCTCAGTCTTGAGCAGCAGAGGGCGTATCTTCACCACTTCGTCTGCCACGTGGCCACATGGCACACTCTGCAGACTACCCGTCAAACATACTAATTGACCAAAACTTTCATTCATAAATTGCTTGCTATTGAGGGGTTGGGCAAACTTCACAGAACTCAAATTGATTACATCCCTGCAACAGTGAAAATCTTCCGTTTTTAATTAGATATTGACTTTGCAGTGTCACTGGAATTTTACCATTGTATGGAGTCTTAAGAACCAGAGTTGTTGTTTTATTATACTTTATGCTTACATAGTATTTAATTTAATTTGCTATGTTTTCTTCTTTTATAAAATGTTGAAAAATGATAATAAATGCCCTTCAGTCAGCTAAAAAAGTTGTACATGAGACATGAACAAGTTTTGAATGTCCAATTATTGTCACACAAGTACATTTTGTAAATTAAGTCTCTGCATATATAATCGTGTCATCTGTAGTTCTGCGAAGCCCTCCGCCACATCTGC
>JBBKCR010000101.1:23631978-23658740 GCA_037577295.1 Ladigesia roloffi
CACTTCTCCCTCTCCATCCTGTGAGTGCTGCAGCGGGAGCCTGGGGGCGGGCACTCGGCGCCTGTGATTAACCCCTTACACCACGCTCAAACACAGACATTTCTCAGACCGTGGTATCGGTCCACGGTATCGGGAGACTTTTAACCAGTACGAGTACTTTAGAAAATGCGGTATCGGGGCCGATACCAGATACCGGTATCGGTGCATCCCTATTTTTTACACAGGGGTGTAAATATGACAATGATTTTGAAATCTCAAATATACGCACAAATAGATTTTTATACTGAATGCAGAAACAATTACACAAATGTGAAACACACAAAAAAACAATCTCCTTTGAATGTGGAAATAGTATGTGTGTGTGTGTGTGTGTGTGAATAATGCATAATGCTTACCTTACTGACAACCATTAGATTTAATTCTCTGTTACGACGTCTTCAGAATGGTGCATTGTGATGCATTTTTACACCCCTGATTGCCTCAGTTCTGTATATTCCTTTCTTCTTTAGCTGTATCTTTTCCTGCTGCCCCAACCCCTGGCCCCTCCACTGTCTCTGCTGGCTCCGCCCCCCTGCCACTGGTCACGGGGGCCCAGCCAGAATCTGGGCCCTCATCGATCACTCAGGCTGAATCACCCAGCCCCCAGCTTCCTTCACTCTTGCTGCAACCTGTGACGCCCCAGCAAATCCATATTCAGCAGCAGCTCAAAGTCCACCTTCATCCGCAAGGCAAGTCCTGGACTGTCCTCACTGGTCAGTTCTTCTCAGTGAAAGTGGTCCAACACACAAATATCCAGCTAAGAATATGTTCAGAAACTGACCACTGATTAAGCTAGAGGGTGGCTCTAATGTGGCTACAATCTCTGTTTACCAGCAAGGTGAAGCTACAAGAGAGAGGTTTCTAACAAAGCAGTACTAAGCATACCTCAGTGTTACATGCAGGTGGACATAAAACATCTGATTTCTGTTGCTTTTCCAGCTTTCTGCTTTGCTTCCCTCACCACTAGATTACAAATATCCACTTATGGTGGGCTGCCAAAGTTTTTGCTGGTTTAGATGAGGGGTATTGAACCATGACCTTAAAGAGCCATTATCCAGAATATTGGCAGCCCAGTGGCCTCCTAAAGGAATGGTCTGGTGAAAAATCAAATACACACAATTCAATTGACCAAGACAATGTGTTCAGATGTACACAAATTCAATCATCCAAGATATGGTCTTCACTGCTGTATTCCGTGTTCAATCCTCCGTATACACTGCAATAATTAATTACTTGTAAAAACCTAAACCGCAGCTAAATTAAAGCTCATTTACTCAAATTTAAATGTGCAGTTATATGCAGAAGTTTGAGCACACAGTTGAAATTACTTTTCTTAAGTAATGTAGCTCCTCAGGTACTTAGCATGTCTTACCATGCTAGTAAAATGAACAAAACTTCACTGTGTAGACAGATGCTATTCTTAACAAATTCTTGACCGAATAAATCAGGTATTTCTGATTACAAAATTCAAATGATGCTCAACAGTGGCTCCCGAGCTTGTGTGTTGCACGTGTGTTCGGGGGTGGGGGATTGCGTGTTGCGCGTGTCAGCGCGTGGGTGTAGCGCTATTTAAGTAGTCCGTCTAGAACACACATAGCGTTAGTTCCGTTCTTCGAGTCAGCTCATGTCCTGATAAGATATTATATTTAAATATTTGACTGTTCCGTGCAGGGGCGCCATCCATAAGGCGGGGGGCAGAAGCAATGTAGAACCGCCTATGATCAAGACAACTTAAAAAAGTACATGAAAGTCTGGGTCTTTGGTAGTCTTTGGTAGAAAATATCAGGAGTGGTTCAACACTTTTGCTCAGTACTGTATTTGCAAACGTCTGAATGCCCTCCACTTAAATTATGTTGTGTCGATTTTCTAAGTGAAAGTAAGTTTTCAACAGAAAACACTTCAATATTTTTGGTGCATGGTTTCTCATTATTTGCAGAAATTAATATATTGGAAAAAATAAAACACAAAATACATTAGGTGCACTTCTTTTGCATATTTTTGTTAGTGTTAATTTCAGCTAATGAACATCAATTATGCACTGAAGTGTACTGGAGTATGTTCTGTATAGAAGAGTAATACCAAAGTAATATGACCAAGGGTACACAAATATTTGCATTTAAAACATGCTTAATTAACAATAATATGGCTACAGCAGACAGTATGGTGGTGTTAATAAAAATGCCTTAAAGTTACTGCTCCTTTTTTGTTCTAGCATCTGTTTGTCTGTAATATGTCTGTAAAACGTCTGTAAAATGTTTGCTCTCTTTAGCAGGATCAGAAGGCAAATATGACCTAAAAGGATTCCTTGGGAATGGATATCAAGGTATTATCTAAAATGCTAATGATTTTATTTGGTTTATTATTGTCATTAATATTATTCAGGTTGGTTTCATTTCATAATGCATTATTATATTTCTCCTTGTTGACAATAATTGTAATATTATACACAATGTATAATTTTAAGGATATCTTCAAGTTGATAATCCGAACTGTATTTCTAAAAATGTAATTGTTTCATCCTGTTTTTTATTTTTCCAGGATGATGAAGTCACACCAAAAACATCTGTATTTTAATATTTTTTTTACACTGTTGAAGTTTTATTTTTTTTGTATATATTCTAGTTTTCATTTTTAATCTGTTATTTTTTTCTACAAGAGTAGATTTTATTCATTTTTATACATTCCCCATTTGATTCAAGACCATGATGATATACCTATGCCTAATTTCTTGGCTCCCACAAACCATATGATTTCTTAATATCCCCTTTTTCTTGAGTTCTGTGAAGCTGTCCTATTTCACCTTTGTGTCTCTGCATGTTCTTTTGTCCTATGTCACTGAGAGCATAATTTATTTAGCATGGGAAAAAAGTTTTGTTTGTCTGATTTTTAGACAGTGTCCAGTTTTTAATAAAAGGTTGGGGTACACTGAAATTTATTCTGGTTGAAGACTGGGTTTTTTCCATCAAGCCTTTCCAGGGTAGGTTTTTAAAATCTCTGTAAGAGATCTCTGCTCATGATTTTGGAAAATGGGTGTGGGTACATGTACCAAATAGACAATTCCAGAGGTTGTGCAACCTAAATGGGTGGGACAATTGTACACCCTAATATGGGGAGACCTGTTTTAGCTCATCCGATTGACCTGGCAAGGATTTTGTAGGGTGATGTTGCTTATAAATTAGTTGAGGCATTGGTTGCATAGGATACAAGTGGGTGTGGCCATTGAGTGTTATACCACCCAGTAGGAGGGGCCATTTATTTTCATGCCATGGAGTGGTTGGGGCCACTGATTTTCACACCATGCAGAGGGTGGGGCCACTGAGTTTCATGCGACAGGGTGGGTGGGGACATTGTTGCAAACCAAAGTGCGACAGGTGGGGTGATGCTCAAAGCACATCACTTTGACTACAGCTTAGAGTGTGCTGAGCCTTTGGGACAAAAATGGTTCAGTCACATCCTGCAGCAATGGAGAGATTATCCTGCCCATCGTAGGTGCTCAAACAGATATCTCGGACAACCATGGCGCCTTGTAAGGAATTAAAACTCATTGATTTCCATAGCACCCCTCCTCATCTGCAGTTCAACAAGTATGTCTTAAGTGGCTACCGTCCTGTGTCCACTTCCAGAGGATGCCTTCAGAGCCTCTTCTACCTGCACAATGAATCTGGGAACATCTACACACACGGTAAGAGAAGTAGACCAACATTTGGACCATCTTTCTGCTGAGCCATACCCTGGTCCATTACATATACTTGCTGGACTGCTTGGAGTCCTTTTACATAAGGGTGATGTTACCTTAGAGGTCAAGGCCAGTGTCAAATCCCACATGTATAACCCTGTTACCCTTCAAATGGGTCATTTAGGTCTACTTTCTCTCAAGAACACTTGCAAACGTGTGCTCCACCGGAGTGCATAATTGGATTAGTTTGTATTAGCACTAATCTGTACTGTGTGGGAATCCTTGTCCTGGAAAGTGATGCTGTTACAATTAGACACAAGGGCATGTTCTGCTCTAGGGTGCAATCTCATTTGGTTTTCGTTCATTGTTTATTTCCGGTCACTTTGCCAAACCAGGGTGTGAGGGTGGACGCCACTGTGGGCATCCACCATGCTAAACTTGGACTGACACAGTATCCACCATGGCCTTTCTGGGTTTCCCTAAGAACATTAGCAGGATTAAGAACATGAAGCTTCTTCATGTAAGCCCTCAGGCAGCATGATGGATAATTACTTCCAAAGTGGGTAGAGTAGCCTTTGTGAAACACTTAAGCAAGTTGTAGATAATAGTACGCACATTCTTTTTTATTGGATCCTTTCAGGTATCCCATTTGTGGGCTTCCTGTTGCTTTTGCCCTTGAGCATCCCCTGGTCAGAAGTGGATGAATGGTGGATATGTGTGGTCCACTATCTGGCCTGCCTCTCTCCCACTGTGGGCTCCATCCTCTACCACATATTCATGAACCACGAAGGAGGCGTCCGTATCTATGACACCTTGCTCTGCTTTGACATGTTCGGCGTCTGCCTTGTCAACACACTGGGTAAGCTAAAGTGTCTTCAGATGGAAAACCAAAATTTCTAAATCAACCATGTGATTTCCTGTCCATATACATAAAGTAAGCAACAACATTACTCAAAATGGTTTTGATGTCAAACGCATAAATTCATTTACATTTGAGTCTTTCAGCCAACACAAACATTATCCAATGCTATTTGATGAAAAACGCAAAGGAGAAAAAACAGAGGAGAGTTCTATGCTCTAAAATCTTTATGCATGAAGATCAGGAAAGGAAATGCCCACTGAATAGATAGGCAAATAATAGTCTTTAGATAGTTCACCAGTGATGATAGGCAAATTGATAATTGCAGCATTCCAAAAGATGCTTAGGTCCTAACAGCGAAGGTTAAAAAGTTTGGTCATTGAGGATGCCACAGCCATCCGTGGCTGGGAGGGGATAATTGTCTTAGGAAGGAGTATTCACAGGCTAGCCAAAGTGGGCATCTGTTAGATGATGAAAAATCTGACTGTTAGTGTTCTCTTTCAAGAGTGTTGAGCTGTCCAGTGAAATGAAACAATGCAGTGGTTTATTGCTTGTCTTGTGGAAAGTGGTAGTTTGCCTTCACTCTTCCAGCTTTATAAAAGAGAGCGATACGAGGAAACTTAATTGTCCATTACGAAATTGTTAAACTACAGAGAAACCGTAAATAAATGATGTGTGCTCTTCTTTATCTGTCCAATTTAGGTGCTTTGCCAATAGTTTACATTACGCTGCTATGCCACCCATCTTTCAGGAGGGTCGCCATGCTGGCTTACCTCCTCCTCTCCTGCTACGGCATCCACTGCGCAGTGACTGCAAGAAGTAACGTTCGTCGCCTACGCTCATTTGCATGGCAAGCCCTGTTCCGCCTCTTCCTTTTTGTCCTTCGTTGGACTGGTCCAGGGACAGGAAGCCCTGACTCACTGCGCCTCTATCTAATCATGGACTCTTTGGCACTGCTAGGCGGACTGGTGAACATCTCTCGTGTTCCTGAGCGCTTCAGCCCAGGCCGGTTTGACTACTGGCTCAACAGCCATCAGATAATGCATGTGATGGTAGTCCTGTCCATCATGTACTTGCACTGGGGGATGCTGGAGGACTTGGCCTGGTTAAGGAAGTACCAGTGTCCTGGAGCATAAATGAAATAAAAAAACAAACAAACAAAACAAAACAAAAAAACTCTGGTGAGCTATGTCAGCCTTCTAAGCTACCGAAGCAAACTTCAGACACCAAGCATGTCTTGGTTGAAGGCTACAGTTTTTTTACATGTTTTTTTTGCAAGTTTATTGTACTGTACAATCCAGCCTTCAACACTTGAAAGGATAATGAAGAAAACCCTTGATGGGCACTCTCCAGAGGCTTTATTACTAAGGCTATCCAATAAGGCCTTCAAGATAGAAACTATTCAAATACAGTTCCACATTTCAACTTTAGGGCAAACACGTTCAAACAGCAAGAAGCAGTTTTTATAATTTAGAAATTCATTAGCCCTGAATTATAAACATTTATATTTTAGATTACTGTTTTATATCACTGAGCTCTTTAACTCTGAATTAAACAATCAGCCAAGATATATTAATGGATTTAATACTGGAGTCTGTTGTACATAATAGGAATAGATATTGGATATTGATTTGATGGATAATACTTACTGATACCAACTGAAAGTGAAGTGACCATTCTGTCATATGTGAACACACCACAGCCACACAGTGTGAACAGCACAAAATTCTTCCTTTGTATTTAACTCATTCACCAAGTGAAGCAGCCAAGAACATTACGCCCAGGGAACAGTGAGTGGAGACGGTACCTTGCTCAAGGAGACACTAGTGGTGACACTAGTAGTCTTGGAATTCAAACCCACAACTTTCTGATCGCAGGGGGAACGCCTTAACCTCTAGGTCACCAGCTGTTCTCAATCAATGATGTTAATTAATACATTTATTGATACTACTCTCAATAATTTGGTAGCAGTGAAGCAGCAAGACCAATGCTGGCAAACATTAATAGTCAAAAGCCACACGAATCCTTTCTGCCTCCAGCTTACCAGTAAATTGCTGCAGACTTGTGGAAAAGTTTTGGGGGTGGATGCACAAAACAATTAGAACATTGACCGCTAGTGTTTATTAGCAGTGTTAGCCATGTCTTGGCTGGTCGTTATAACGCCAAATTTGATATAACACCAAACTCTTCCGTGTCTATGATTGAGTTTGTGAGGCCCAGGGCCTCATATATATACCCTATATGGATTCTTAAATGAAAGTATGGGGAAAAAAAAAAAAACAACAGGAATTGGTATGCGCCCCATTCATTGTCAAGAGAGATACTGTTTTGTTTCAGAGAAATAGGCATAAACAATTCACAGGTTCAAAACTGGAATCACTAATAAAAAAGTAACTAATCCAAATCTAAAAGAAAGGAATACTTTTGGACAGGATTAATGCATCTAGTATTCCATTTGGGAGACTACACAAAATTATTTGAAACAATAAATGGCATTACACAAAACTAGAAGAATTCATCTGTGACTAGCGCATCTGTTATGAACCTGCATGATTCTACTTAATAACTTCATAGGCCAATTGGTTTAATGTTTTTTTACATTTCTTACATTTCTACCTTTCTGTATGGTCTTGGTGGGATTCAATCAGGCCAACCCCATGAAAATCTAGTTGTAATTTTATGAAATTCTTTGAGACTGGACTAATGGTGATGCTTTTGTAAAATTGGTGCAATAAACATCCTTTTTTCCCCTATGCTGTATGCGTCTTGCTCAGTTCAGAACACAAAACTCACATTGTTGGCATGAAACACCCGGAGTACTGAAACTCTGCAGCTGTTTTATTAAAGTCAATGTAATAATTATGCATGAAAAAAGGCTACATTTGCTAAATAAATCTGATAAATGTAATGATACTTTCCAGTCCTCCCCCATTTCTTTCCACTTTGTTTTTCATTTGGCACCCAAAAAAGTCCAGGTTATTCTGTTGCTGGTCTTTTTTCCCTGTTTCATGTGCTGCAAAACCTTCACGGTTCACTCTCAATTCAGAATTCAAAGAATGAATGTGTGTCCTGAGACACCAAATGAGTCTTAGCCAGAGTGACTGATCATCCAACCAGATTCACTGGTCAAGCAGAATCAAAATATATATTACTGTGACAAGACCTGCATTTCTGTGACCACAGGTAACACTGATGACTTTGATGAAAGACTACTGCATGCAAGTGCAGTGTGGCATTGGTTGGTACTTACTGACAGATATCAGTCTGTTAGGTGATGATTGGGCCCATCACTGATGGCCAATATTTCAGTTATGGTTGTTAAAGGCACGTTACTTATGTTGCAGTGGTGATGTGTAGGGTTGTATAAACCCTTTTTACACTTTGTGTTTTCAGATGCTTCTCTGTATATCTGCCTCCTATGAATGGCAGAATGGTCACTCGTCGTCAGAGCTGCTGTCTTCCTCTGCATCAGAAAGATCAGCAATCGGGAATCGTAAGATAGCTGCCACACCGCTGAGCTGATTCAGTTCTGATAGACAGAAAAGGACAGACAGAATGAGTTGAGGCTTGTTGTTCCCACTGGAAAGCAAGAAAAAATGTTTCAGGCTCAATCAACTAGGGATGCCCAGATTAAGTTTGAATGCGACAATAACGATTATCAATACAGAGGAATCAGATCCAAAACCAGCCTTTTTTACATTGTCTGAAATGATGAATTGTTAATTTCTTTCTGGCCCACAAAAAGTAGTCCTAACCTGATGTCCGGAAGTCTACTCTATAACTGGATGTTGTTTGATCAGGTAGGGTAATGTTTTGGGATGGATTTCTATATAACACTTCTATAACACTGAAAACATACATTAATACTAGGTGGGGATGGGGATGGAACACTAAAAGTTCCCGGACAATCGGCAGTGCTGTTAGTATTAATGCAGTATTAATGTATGCTATCATAGCTGTCATTTACAACAGTAATATAATAACATCTATTCTCATCTTTTCATGTGACCTCTTTAGTTTTGAACAAAAGTATTTAAGAGTATGGTTAAGTATTGATATGGTCTCAATAAATATTTAGAATTGTTTACTTTGGGCATATTACAAATACATTCAATAAATATATTGCAATAAACTCTAATTTTATTTTTCAAATTGGATCGGGACATCCCTAACATTGACCTTCATGACAATTTCTCCTTGAACTAAAACTTACGTTCTCCAGATACATGCAGGCTTGAGAATATCCTACGGAAAAAAAAGATGCATAAACTATAAACCAGTTGGCAGTAGACAAGATTATTCGTGACTCATAATTTACTATCCTAATCCTTTGGTACACATTTTCCATATATGTGTATATTATAGCTTTCATTTAAATTAATTATTGTGATTAATCACACTATTTTGTGGTACAAATAAAACATATTTATCTCATTTTTCCACCCCAAAGAGAGGCATTACATTTGAAAAAGTGAGATAAACACAGTGGAATGTACTTGATATTTATGAAAAATCATATGATTTCAGTGGCTGAATTTTCACAGTGAGCGCATTTATGAAATACACCAGTTAGCTAAAACAATATGATCTCCAGCCTACTAAGTTATGGGTCCTCTGTGTGCAGCCTACACAGCTCTGCCGAGGACTAGGCTCTACAACACCTCAAAGGGTGCCTTGTTCTATCTCAAACCATGCTATTAGTAGTAGATCCTGTAAGTTGAGGTGAAGTCACCATGGATTGGTCAAGTTTCCCACAGAATCCCACAGATGCTCAATCAGTTTGAAATCTAGGTCCAAATCAAAATCTTGGACTGTTTGTCATGTTCCTCAAACCATTCTTGAACAAAATTTGCATTTTTCCAGAGGTTATCATGCTGAAAAAGGGTTCTGCCATAAAGGCCTGTACCTCGCTACAACAAAATTTAGGTAGCTGGCATGTGTCAAATTGATATTCAAAGAATCCCCACACCAGGGTTTCCAACAGATCACTGCCCAGAGCATTCCACTGCCTCCGCTGGCTTTACTGTAGGAGCTTTCAGTGGTGGACAAGGGGTGGAGCCTTTAGGATACACATGGCAAGGTGTGACTTATGTCACCTGGATGAATTTTGTTGACTGCCTTTCTGTCCATTTGGACTAAACAGTATAGTTTTCATTGTCTTTGCAAATATTCAAGCCTTGTCCAAGTCACTCAGGTTTATACACTGGTTCTCCTTTCATCCGATTATTCATGTATTCTGTAACTGTAAGTGGAGTTTTTGACTATGTTGTCAGTCTGTTTAGGTGTCCCGTAAACATCGTCATTACAATGGTATAGTCAAATGAAAACGAGAACAAATCATGAGCAACATACTGCAGTTGAGCAGCTGGGCTTCAGCCTTCAACTACTGATTTATAGTAATCTACTGGTTTAATGCATAACATGTTAACTTTGGCAGCATTCATGCATAGTTATGTTCTTAATTTTTATTTACATCCAATGATGAAAACATAAATGAAGCTATACAGTTGTGAAGCAATATTTAAACCATGCTCTGTTTAGACAGATACCTGACAGTCCCTCCGTTGTCCCTCACGCTGTCCACAAGTCGGACATAGCGGCTTCGGGTAGCTATGTCTTGATGTCTAGTACACAGACAAAAAAGAAAGAAAGAACACTGATGGCATGCAATGACAGAAATCAACTGAGCTGAGCAGTGTATGAATTACCAGCCTTTGGCAAAGTATATAGACATTAGTGGTGCAACGGATCAAAAAACTCGGATCATGAATCGGATCATGAATTTAAGTCATGGATCGGATCAATTTTTGGAACAGCAAAAAAAGAAAAAAGAAAATTTAACTCTCCATTTATTTATTTAAGAATTTTTGCCCATTAAAAAACATTCAACTCAAGACTCATTACATGCAATTATATAAAAACAAATTAGGCTGCAATATTGGGCCAGATAATTATTTACTTCGATGTGGACACAATCCAAAGCAACTAAAAAATGCATTTTAAGGTATTAATGCTTCTTACTTTGAACATGGAGAAATAAACAAAAAACACACCACAGTATATCCACATCATCAACAAAGAATAAAGAAAGCAAAGCAGACGGGTGCTCGACCGTTATTGAATTTTACCGATACCGATAGCTATGTTGGTCCGTACTTGTCGATTACCGATTAATTAACAGAAAATTTTTTAAAGGATACTGGATTAAAAAATAAATAAATAAAAACATAACGATATAATAGTACTGAAATTTATTTTAAAAAACAAACAAAAAAAAAACAGTAGTAAAATATGAAAATGTACTATTTGAATTAAATATGAATGTATATATAAACAAAAGCACATGCTTTTCAGCGATTTTCACCTATAGAGGCTCTTGCCGTAGATATGTTGGCTCTCTCACTGTATAAGGACTAAGGATGGGTATCGTTAAGGTTTTAACAGTATTACTACTTTTATCGATACCGCTTCTCGATTCTGTACTTTATTGGTACTCTTACCGGTACTTCCATTGTGTTTTTTATATAAAAACTAATTGAGAACAGAATAACATTTTAACCCGGATCTAAAAAAATTGGACTCACTATAATATATATATATTCTTATATATATATATATTCTTTTTTTTTTTTTTAATGCAGCACTATAGCATAGTTATTTTAATGTTTAATATTTATTTAGGCTACTGCAAAAAATACTCTAAATATTTAGCCTATATGTAGGCTGTATGTAACTGAATGCGTGTTTAAACCTATTAACACTGATTTAGAGCCCTTGGTTGAATGTTTTGATACATTTCTCGTAATTCCGCCTTTGTCTGTGTGCGTGCACGAGAGAGATGGAGAGAGTGAGAAAGAGAGCCTGTGCATGTATATGGGAGAGATTGGGAGCGTATGTGTGTGTGTGTGTGCGCGCGCGCGCGAGAGAGACAGAGAGAGAGACAGAACCAATAACCAATTTAGTACAGGGCTTCATATCTCCCAGTTCACTGTGATGTATTGAGCGGACCCATGCACTTAGCTTTCCGTTGCCCTCGAGGTCCAAAATGCCAAATGCTCCCATACATGAGATCAACGTGATGCTGGAGGTTTCTTAAGCTCCTCTGCTCCTCCATTTGGACCGCTAACAATTTTTATTTTTTCCAAATCTTCGGGATCACATGTGTGCCGAACCGAGGAGAGAGTTCGGTTCTGATCACGAATCACCAGCGATCCATTGCACCACTAATAGACAATACAATATAATTGCAATAGGAGTAGCAATGCTCACCTGAACAGCTGGTCACTGATCAGTAAAATGTCAACAGCTAAAGCTTCACTCGCCTTTTCCACGTGTGCTATACTGTGAGGGGAAAACATTTGTTATTTTTGATCATGAATATTTTTATGTCATATCACCCAATCCTGGCTTACCCATAGAAGGCTCTGTCAGGTTCATGTTGTAGCATCTTGTAAAAATCCTCTAAAGCCTTGACCTCCCCTGCAGCCTGCAGACATGCTTAGTTATTTCATGCTGAGGTTAAGAGTATTTCTGTATACTGTGCTTTGAATTATAAACATGCTAAAGAGAGAGGTTAGTTCTGTCACCTTTGTGTCAGAGAGTCGACTGGTAACTGCTGGATCAGACAGGACCTCTGTGGAAGTAATATTACACATTTAGAATGACATTTTAAGTGGTGATGTTAGCTTTGAAGCCAAGTTGAACAAGCAATTGCAATTTTATTCAATATGTCCTTCACTTTTAGTGTCACCTTGCTGATGTCCATTTAGTACTTATATAGCCAATAAGGTTCAAATTCACTAAAACAAGATATTTAATTATGTCTCTGAGAAATAATAATTTAGGACTAGCCCTAATAACATTTTACAGGCTCTGATTATTTACTGGTACATCTAGAAACTTAAAATTAGTAATCAAATTAATCATAAGTATTTTAGTGTGGGGCATTAATTAATTAATGGTAAGATGATGCCCAGCTGATCACTCGGCGTATGTTTAGACTGAAGCTTCAAACGTAGCCTCAGTCAAACACAGATTTTATCATTTGTTTGCATAAGGAGTTCAGACTACAGGCCACAGAAGTTGTGAAAGCAGCACAACAAACAGGTCTGTGTCTCTGATCTCATTTGTTTTTTAAGTGTTGTCCTCACCATAATAGTGATAATACTTGTCTTCTTTAATTTCAAACTTTTCAACATTTTGTCATCTTGTAGCTCAATAAGGTAGCTTGAGTGGATGTACACAAGCTTCAACCAATAGTGGCTATGGACTGGTGTCAGTAACCGGGAGTAAAAGCATATTATTGTATTGAGTTTTAAGGCAGATGGACCCTACACTGATCCTAAAAGTAGTAGTACTCTACAGACACTGAAATGTGGCCAGGGATCATTGATGAAAACACTGTCAAGGCCAGCTGCTCTTCATTTAAGAAAATGATTTGATTTACTCCCGGTTTTGCAGTCTCTCCCCTAACTAAAGGAATTTATTTCTAGAAATTGTAGTAATTCATTTGCTTCTCCTTTCTTTTGGTAGTCTGGAAAAAGATCTCTTCAATTTTGTTTTGAATTTATTTGTAAAGTTGATTAGCTCTTTCCCCTTTTGTGTATTTTCACTGCCTTTCAGCTGAACACCACTCAATGGGTGTAACCACAATGATGTGAGCCTACTGTGATGTCGCATGTATACCCCCTATAAGATCACGCCCAGTACTGAGAGAAACATTTGGCAGGCTCAGACAGAAACACTGAGGGTATATTCACATTCTTCACAACCAAAAGAGGAAAAGGAATGGAAAAAGAGAGGAAGACAGATTGTCCAGACCTTTGAGAGAGTATTTGTGTCCAGAGGAGGAGTGCACTAGCATGAATTTGGGCCTGTTCTCCAGCAGAACTTTGCAGTCTTGCCTAACTGCCTCTTTAAAGATGTAAGCAATGAATTGGTCCTTCACGAAGCCTGGGCTGGCCACCAGAACACATTTCACCACTGAAAGAGAGGAATAGGTGAACAAGATGATAACTCTTTTTCCATTGACATGCATCTAAGCAGTTTGCCGTCCTTGACTTTTCCACAGTCTATAAATGAAGGTGACAAATATAGACAAACTAATTAGAATTGCAGCAGTTGCTAACCTAAAGCAATTAAATACCCAATACGAACACCTTCCTGGGATATAGACCTGCTGTAGTGATTTTAATAGGCCACAGGAATTTCATGCCAATTAATATCAAATAATTGGCCAAAATGTTCACTGATTTTTTAATGAAAACACAAAAACAATTTTAGAATACCAGCTTGATCCATGGTTACTTTGAAAATTAGCATTTAAAAAAAATAATCTCAAGCCAGGAGTCAAGAAACAGATACTGTTCGCAATTTCAAAGCATATTTCATGCATCTATATTTAGCCTGTCCATAATAGTTAGCTACAGTACGCAATAGATAAAATAGGATTCTTAATAAAAATATGGAAGTTGATATTAAGCACTTTTAGGTGAACTACATTCATCTTCAGGCTGTTCCTTTGAACATGTGAAAAACCCCATCATGTTTATTATATATAACCAGGATATGCATCATTACAGAATAATTGTGTTTTTAGTTTACAGCTTTTTTTGTTTGTTTTTTGCATGAGTGATAATTGTATAAAAAACCATGTCATATTTAACCACAAGTACTCTTGCTTGTTTTACAGTCGTTTTAAAAAAGTGAAATATTGACAGTTGCGTAATTGTGTTATGACATTTCTAACCATGTACAACCTTTATACAAAAACTGAGAAAAATATTACATTATGCTGTAAGTTACCATTCTGTCAGATTAAGAGTCTCAAGAGTCTGTCTGAAAGAATTAAAGAAATAAATGGTCGTTTTCCCCGTCAGATATGCTGCCTAGTCTTGGATTATATAGTATTGTGAATACAGATTTTCCATTGAAAAGGAAATGGCAGTCCAACACTAGTCTCAATCCATGTCTGGGAAATGGACCCACATTGTGTAAAATATTTAGTGATATTATTGGTGATAAAAAAGTAAACTTCAGCTTTAAGAAGAACATTGTGAGTGCAGCAGCTGATTATTACAGTGTTTTATGATAAACTCAAACAGATTTAATTTTGGCATTACAAGTTTGATCACAAAAATGCCATTATGCTGGGGGGATTCTGCTGTGGTCTAAATGGTTAAATATTTCCTTTTCCATTGCTTACATTTACCTGTCTAATGTCACAAGACCATAAAAGGAGAATCTCACCATCAAAATTAAAGTGCCTGAGAATGCCTTGCATGACCGCCTCGTAGAACCGCTCCAATGCCTACAAAATAAAGACAAGTAATATTATCCTTAACTGCAATGAAAACTACAAATCTATTTTTATTTCGCACAAAGAAGGAAAACTATAGTGAGAAATTAAGCCAAAGTTTTGTAGCTGATGAAGGAGGAAAGCCAGTTTCACCTTCTCATGCTGTGCACAGCTGCCTTTCCTCTTTCGGGGAATAGTGACCTCCACCTTGGCTCTCAGCAGGGTCATGGCGGGGGTCACCAGGACCAGGTTAGCCAGGCCTTCCTGCATCACCACCGCGGCCACATCTGCTTTCTGGGCAGGGTCACATGCCTGCTCTGTGGGTCAGGAAAAAGTGAGAAGTCAACGTACCACACCTGACGTCTACTCCACTGATCGTTACAGCCATGAGATTAAGAACAAATTAAGAACCAAATAATAACAACAACAATGATAATCATAATTAATATAATTTTTACAACATACATTCACATCACTACATACATTCACAGTAATAACTTAAAGATCACTTGCCATTGTTTTATGCTTAAATGATAACTAATCCTATATTAACAATGATTAAATAAGTAGATCATTTAAAATGTACATATGTTTACAAAAAACAATAGCAACAATGATGTATTCCACTACCTGACTATTGGCTGGGCTCCACTCACAGATATAGACAAGCAGGAAATAAAATAATTACAAAAAAGATTTACCAATTCTGTCCAACACGACACTGTCCCAGACTTTTTTGGCAAGGGTGAACTTCCTGTTGAGCTCTAGTTCTATAGTGTGATATGCCCCCATCTGAATAAACAGCAAGAAAAGCAAGAAAAAAGAAGAAAACAACATCACTTTATACATTTGATATTTACAGTTTGTTTCATTAGTGTGAACACTATGCCCATGCCTGTATGAGGAGGAGGTGAGCCCAGTCAGACTCAATCTAGTGTGATCACTAAACATGGCAGCAAGCGGAAAAATTTATTCCACAGCTGAGGTGCAGTGCTAATGGGCTACTGAGGAAATACAGGGGCAACTCGTGGCCTAGTGGTTTGAGCATTGCCCCTAGAATCAGAAGGTTGTGGGTTTGAATCCCAACACTGCTAGTGTCACCACTGAGGTACTCTTAAGCAAGATCATCCCCACACACTGCTCCCCAGGTGCCCCTTGTTTGTAGCAGCCACCAGTTCCTGATTTTTCATTAACATGGGATTCCCACAGGCCTATATTTCAGGTAATTACCAGCCAGGGAATATACCAAGGGAGCTGGCGACCTAGTGAGTAGGGTGTTCGCCATGTGATATTATTTGGTGATAGGTTTAAATGCACAGGAAGAATTTTGTGCTGTTTATAATGTGGGCCATGGTGTATTCACATAGGACAGAATTGTTGCTTTCCAACTGGACTCAGCACACAAATTTTGGTAAGATCTGTGATGCTCGGGACCATACTCATGAATCAACACGGTGAGAAGTTGAAAAAACAGTGAGTCCAGGACCTAAAGGTAAATCTGGTCGTCCACTGTAAAATGGACATGAGGACAAATGCGTGCTGGGGTCCAGAACATTAAGTGCAATGTGAGTGAAGGTCAGCTGGGGTGTGGCACAATCATGCTTGGACAGGATAGAAAGCAAGCAGGCCAACTCTGAGTACACTCTTAATAACACAGAATAACCAATGACTTTTGGCATCAACAAAAAACATCAGGAAATAAAGCGTTATTAGCCTTAAAGAGCACCCGCTATTAATGCAAACACTAGATAACCTTTCATTTCACAGTGTAAACCTGGTAAATATGCTGACCTTAACATACTGGTTCTCCTGGATGTTGGTTCCCTTTACCCTGAGCTGACAGGCCTGTGAGTCAAAGTCGATGGTTTCCACACAGACGGTCAGTGTAGTGCGCACACGTGAGCTCCCCACGCTGCCTGTCGATGACTCCGTCTGCACCTTCCTGTTAGAGACACATCCTAACATTAGAAACATTCAAACAGTTGTTCAGTCAATAACACTAATAACACTACTGTCACCAATTAGTATTATACAAAAGACATGCTGACAACCAGATTCCATTCATTGTGAGCAGTATCAGCATGTTAGGCCAAATCATTCATTTAAGCCACAATTCTAAAGGTAAGAATTCTGTAGCCCAGTCTGAAAATCTTCTGCATTCTCACCCAAAAGTTCAATCCATTCATAAACAGAAATATTCAATGTGAACGTGGGACTACAGCCATGAAGTCAGACAATAGCACTCATAATTATCTCTAAAGAAACAAATGTAAGAAATTAAAATTATTTGATCTTCTGCTTATCACAATTCCCTGCTAGTGATGAGATCAGTTCCTGTGGTGTAACGGATCTCACACGGATCCCTTTTGAAGCTTGAAGAACATCTTGCAATCTGTGCAAACTTTTGTCCATTATTATAGATGTTTGTTGATTTAGGTAAAGAGAAATGTCCATGAATTGGATTTTTGAACAATCTACTGTGTGGTAAAGTCTGGATCAAGTTTTGTTGTGTATTTTCTTCCACTTTACCTGATAGTGGAGGCCCTCAGGCTGTCTCCCACCTGTAGTAAGTTGTATGTGTGCCACATGTCCTCCGCCTCCTCAGGCATAAGTGTCACCTGACTGAAAGAGAAAAAAACATCAATAAATCCAAGACAAAATCGAAGCTGAACTGTGCTCATGTGGCTGCCTTTTAATGCCCAGGACCAGGGCTAACCACTTGGTCTACACATAAAGCATAAGGGCTGAAAAGATATTTGTCAGATTTTAAGTGTTATGATATGAGTTTCAGCAACAAACACATCAAGTTCTGCAATGACAAAATGGATTCACGTAAGCTGACAGAATGAGGTGAGAACATAATCATAATAACCATGTTTAATATAAGACCATTTAACTATCAAGCAAACACATTTGCACAGTTCAAAAGCCTCAGTATCCTTAACAACTAGCCTGTAAATTATAGCCTAAACATTATGGACATTTTTTACAGCTAAGCAGACACCATTCCTGCCATAACAAACCTGCATCACCATAGACAGCTTTTAAAGGGATTAATTGCGTTGTATTGTTTTTTTTCCTCAGCCCATACAGAAAAGGTTGCTCAGGGAAGGCTGGCTGTTTGAACATTTGAACAAAAATTGATTGTATTTGTGGTTGTGAATATTACTGCCAATTTTATTTAGCACTCTTTTTTAAATTAGAATTAAGCTTACAATGCATTTGAATAATAAAATAAATTTTTATTATCATGCAAGCCTAGAATGAATCATTACTGCTTTCATTCAATTTTGCTAGATTTCATTCAATTTTGCATGGTGTTGTCTAAAATGCCTTGGTCTGCAAAATTATAAAGTTTCCCGTTCATTGGAAGTATGGAATCTAACCCAAACAGATCTCAGTACACACACACACACATATACATACACACACATACAGACACAGTTGGGCCATGGTTATTAGGGAGTTGCCCCTGTGATCAGAAGACTGTGGTTTCGAATCCCAGGACTGCTAATACCACAAATTAGGTAGATAATTTCCCCACACTGCGTCACTGTTTGCCCACTGCCTCATGAGATGAATAGGTTACATGCAGAAACAATTTTATACACACACAATTATTTAAAGACTGACAAGTCTGCATAATGTAATTTGGGTGGCTCTACCACGACGCTGACACGTCGTGTCTAGTGTTAGGGGCGTGACTCTGTTGAAAGTGGGCTTGGTCAACATTCGATCCTAAGCTGAATAGATACAAGAGCGCGCCAGTATTACCACACTTTGATATTAATTTTAGGATAAACTTTTACATTACTCGGACTATTTACAGCAGTGTTCAAGACAGCATCTTGTAATAACTACATAAAAAATAAACCTTAATGCTGTTTCTGAAGTGTAATACTGGCAGTGATGTGGTTGTTTTTGGAAGACAGACAGAGTTAGCAGGTGGCTAGTGACTCTTCCCCAGCCCGGACAGGCGCTTACCCGGCATTGTCCTTCTCTATGTCTTTATGAAGCAGCTTCATGTTGGCTCAGCTCGCCCGCTTCGACTCGAAGAACGTGTGGAAAGTTGTCAGAGCGTGTTAATCCATGAAAGTGGTGTGTGAGGTTGGTTTGGATCGGTAAGTTCTAGCCATTCTCCAAAAATGAATCACCAACTCAACCGCGTGGGGCGCCCCGCGTGACGACACCGCGCCGCGCTGACATCCACCACACTATGTAGAAGAAAAGTCCCGCCTTTTTATAAACATTTATTTAAAATAATATTTTATACAAACTATTTTAAAGCTACTTTACATGTTTTAAGTTTTTTTCTGTGCGTTTTTTTGTGTTTCTATATTCAAACGCAATAGCGCCCCCGGCATGTCTGTTTTTTGCTGGTTATCAGCACTTGCCTCGCTTCTTTCAGAAGCATCACTGGTTTATCTTTTAGTACCTGTTAAATATCTGTCCATGTTTACCCTCTAAGGCTCTGAAAGCAGTGAATGAACAGGTTGCTAACGTGAAGATGACTCGGATGTTAAACTTTAGTTCTGTATGACTTTCCCCCAGGTCTCTTGCACCCCACACTTTGAGTATTACTGGTCTATATGAATAAACCAATTGAATTGGTTCTGGTGAGGCCATGAACTAGTGATGTGTCGTTCGCGAACGTGCCGGCTCTAAGAGCCGATTATTTGTAGCGAACGAGAAGAGCCGACTCCCAACGAGTGAGAGCCGGCTTCCCACATTATTTCATTTCGCTGTTCCGCTCTCTGGCTCAGGGGCTGCCGGGGTGGGGGGAGGCTTCAGTGTGCCGGAGCTGACCTGAGTGCAGTGCTGACTGGATTTTCCGGCAGTGAGTGAGACACTCTGTGCATTGTGGCGACATCAGTCGCGTCGGAGAGAGTTTTCTCAAAAACAGGGCAGATTCTAACCGAGAGGAGAAACCGCATCAGATATCCTAGCCGAGCATTACATTTTTCTGAACGTTAACTTGCACTGAGGACATACTTTTTGTTTAGTTAGTTTAGTTTGGTTGTGTTTCTGTTCTATTTTTTTGCAGTGTTGTTTTGTGTATTTGTGTATTTGTTTGCAGTTAAAAGTTTGATTACAATATTAAACAAAAGTAAGAATACCTGCTTTTGTAACAAAACAAATACACAAAATTAGGCAATTATATAGCTTCTCATAAAATATTAAATGCGAAAGGGTTTATATCAACAAACAAAGCATTCAAATTTACCAGGCTACAATATGAGGTTACAGGTGATAGTAAACTAAGAGCCGATTGAGAGCCGAAAGAGCCGGCTCTTCTTTGGGAGCCGAGCCATAAGAGCCGGCTCTCCGAAAAGAGCCGAACTTCCCATCACTAGAAGTGACATCGTTAGTAAACGCCCGCTTTGATAAGTGTCTGACAGTTGGAAATTGTCAATTGAGTTTTTAATCACTAACATGCAGTGGAATCCTGGTGCTTTTAATGAGATTGGATATTGAATTGACAATTTCTAGATGAATTGTCATTTGAATGAAGAGGCAAATAAGCAATGCAATAAGAAATTCAATTCAGTGACAAATTATTCTGTATTTCATCCAAAATAATTTGAAATGTTTGCATCAGCATTTTGCACATGAAATTGACAATTGCAAAACATATTTTCAAATTACATGCTCCCTTTAAATATTGAATTGTCAAGTGTATGTTCTGATATAATATTCAATTGCCAATTGCCAAATGAGTTGCCATTTGAATGTTTGTGCTTATAATCTTTCATAATTGCCAACCAGGCCTTCTCATTCAACATCAGTGCCTGGCATCTTAAATGCTTTACAGACTGTATTAAAACAAATACCAGAAACACTCTAAATTCTTATGGAAAGCCTTCCAAGAAAAGTGAAAGCTCTTATATCATTAAAGTCAATGTTGGTGTATTACTCAACTGCCTTAGACAGAAAAAGTGGGTATACACTACAGAAAAAAGTATTGGAACACACACTTGTTTTATATAGGATTACGATATCTTACAATTATTCATTTATGCTATTTTTATTAGCAAGTCTATATTTGTTAAACATATTCTAGTTTATTATTATTATTGTTGTGAATATATGTTAATGTGACTTTTCATTTATGCTATTTTTATTAGCAAGTCTATATTTTTTAAACATATTCTAGTTTATTATTATTATTGTTGTGAATATATGTTAATGTTACTTTTGTCCGCATAGTGTCCGTAAATGTGTTGGTTTTGTGACAATGTAAAATTTACATATAAGTAAATGGTTGTTATTGCAGCAGAGTTTCCATACACAGGCTGTACAAATGGGGAGTGAAAGAATATTTTTTTAACTTGAACAATATTGACAGATTTCGGTCTTCTTTACCTCTGGAGAAGTGATTGTGTGGGTCATTTGTACCCATGCAATCTGTAGCGCATTTATGAGGTCAGAAGTCTTAGCTCACAATCTCTGTTCCAGCTCATCCCAAAGGTGTTAGATGGAGTTGTTGTCCAGTCAGGTTCTTCCATTACGAACTCAACCAAACATGACTTTATGCAGTTTGCTGTGTGGACTAGTAAAATGAAATCCAGGTGTTAGTACAAACTAAATCTGAATAATAATTATGAAAATTAGAATATGTTTAAACACTTAATTCAAAAATAAAAAGAGCACAAAATAAGTGTTTCAATTAATTACAGATTTTTTAATTCCACATCCACCATTAAAATATTTTATTAACAAATGAATACTACTATGACTACTACTTCTACTACTAACTGTTATTATTAATATTATTAGTATTGTTATTATTAACATCGACAATAATATTAATAAAATAACGAAAATGTTTAGAACCAATTATTCGTCATGTAAAAATAGTTATAAAGGAATACTACCACTACTAATAATATTGTACTATTATTGTTATTATTAATTTAGAATTAGAGTGATCAGTAATGGACTAATTAAGATAAATATTTATGAAACAGTCAATTTTGGGAGTGTTTGTTTCCTAGGACTGTCTGTGAGCCCCCTGGAGGAGCCCGAGCAGCCGGATCCGCGGCTCTGATTTAGTCATCACAAAAACACAGGGTAACTCCCAGTAATGATCTTATGAGAGACTGAAGCGGGGTTAAAACAGTTTTCTGTGTTTCACATCTAAAGAGAAGACTGCTTTTTTTGTTTTAACCTGAGTTCGGGCGTTGAATCTCAATTAGCAGGCTAGCAGGGCAAGCTAAGTCTGAGCTAATCTGCGGGCGGATCCATTCTCAGAGGAGAAACGAGGACAACCACCAGACAACATGACCGAGTCAGACAAACTAAACATCGACTCCATCATCCAGCGGCTTCTGGAGGGTAAAACGCCATTTTTGGACCGATATATATGAGTTGTGTTGAAGTTTCCTTTTTTTCTCCTCTAAGCCGGTTAGCCCAATTGCTAGCAAAATAATACACACACAGTGGTTTTCGGGTTTCACGTATTTAAATTTGCGAGTTTTCTAAAAACCAACAAATATATTTGTGTTTAGTCCAATTACTTAGGTTATTGTTTTCGTATGTAGTGTGCGTTTTTTTGCTTTTCACGATTCGTCGTGTTAGCCAACCGGCTAACTAGCAAAGCCGGGCGGGGGATGTACGAGACTGCAGTTGGTCATTTAGGTCTCGTTTTAATCAGAAAAAAAGGTTATATTTACATTTTTTTTAACTCATTGGCGTTTTGATTGTGATATTACCTTATTTCTCGTAGCGAAACACGTTTACTAAGGTTAACTACAGATTTGGTCCGGTAAGGAGTTAGTTGACCTGATGTTTCAGTGATAACGTGCGTGAAATACACTATATGGACAAACATATTGGGACGCATTTTGGACAACGCCATGCTTCCGAATTTGTGGACACAGTTCTGGAAATGTCCTTTTCTATTCCAGAATGACTGTCCCAGTGCAAAAAGCAAGGTCCATAAAGACATGGTTAGTTGAGTTTTAGTGTGGAAGGTCTTGACTGGCCTGATCAGAGCCCTGACCTCAACCCAATCCAACACCTTTAGGATGATACGAAAGTGCCTCGCGACACCAATGCATGACCTCATAAACGTTTTACAGAAAGAATTTCCTCAAACAGACCAAATTTTGTGGAAAGCCTTCCAAGAATGGTGGAAGCAGTTATAGCTGCAATGGGGTACTAACTCCATAATACATGTATTTGTATGCATTGTTATTAAGTCCCTGTTGGTATAATGGTCAACACTTTTGTCCATGTAGGGTGTCCTACATTAAACTGTCTTGAATTAATGACCTCTTTTTTCCCCTTTCTTTAGTCAAGGGCTCTAGACCGGGGAAAAATGTCCAGCTGACGGAGAGTGAGATCCGTGGCCTGTGCCTAAAATCTCGAGAGATTTTTCTCAGTCAGCCCATCCTGCTTGAATTGGAAGCACCATTAAAGATCTGTGGTGGGTTTCTTAGACACAAAATGTTGAAACTGAACATGTCTTTCTTCGTCTCATCCAAAAAAGTAACTTCTCCTTCTTTTTTAGGTGATGTGCATGGGCAGTACTATGACCTATTAAGGCTGTTTGAGTACGGAGGCTATCCGCCAGAGAGTAACTACTTGTTTTTGGGAGACTATGTGGACCGGGGGAAGCAGTCTTTGGAGACAATTTGCCTGCTGTTGGCATACAAGATCAAATACCCAGAGAACTTCTTTCTACTCAGAGGAAACCACGAGTGTGCCTCAATCAACAGGATATATGGGTTTTATGATGAATGTGAGTATAAAGAAATAGATCTGCACTGGGGCAGCTGGTGGCCTAGTGGTTAGGGACTTGCCCCTCCAACCAAAAGGTTGTGGGTTAGAATCCCAGGACTATTAGTTGCACCTCTGAAGTACCCTTCAGTAAGGTACTGTCCTCAGACACTACTCTCTGGGTGTTGCTTCACTTGGAGAGTGGATTAAATACAGAGAAATAAATTTATATTTTTCAAACTGTATTGTGGTGTGTCCATGTGTTACAAATGATCCCTTCATTAACCTTTATACACCCTTGCTGTTTTACCACCCTGTGTGGAATTCTGTTCAATGACTGCAGTGTTATGGGAGGGATATTCAAATTGGAGGTTTGCTTATATAATTGCATTTGCATAGAACAGACCCAGGAACTTTGTGGATTGTGTGCTCAGAAGAGTCCCTCATTTGACTAAGCTCATTATGATTTTTAAACTTTTTTTTTGCAGGTAAAAGGCGGTACAACATCAAGCTTTGGAAGACCTTCACAGACTGTTTTAACTGCTTACCAGTGGCAGCCATTGTTGATGAGAAGATTTTCTGTTGCCATGGAGGTATGTGTAAATCATGATGGTCTGTATCTGTAGAAAGCTTTAGCTTGAGGTTAAACCAAAAGTAATCATACTCCTATATTTTGCTAATATTTTTAAACATTGCACTGTTGGTTCTTTTTGTTTAAACTTGTCAGATGTCAGAAAAACACATTGTGACCTTAAAAAGTCAGAAATTACTTGAAGTGTCATATGTTTTTGCCATAGAACCCACCCTGAAATTGATACTGATGTTTGAAATGTGTTCAGCAAACTAGTCATTTCAGTTTCATAATTTGCAGAACATCAGATATGTGTTTAAACCTAGCACTTCATCTCTGAATATATGAAGGATAAGTGTGGTGTTTATGTATGGTAGTGGATTCTGGTCCAGGACTCTCATCTGTAAAAATGCCACAAAAAGCAAAACAGTTTTAAATAATTAAATGCATCACATGAAGACAAACTGTTACAAAAATTTTGGTAAGTGTGGGACCATTTTATATTTTAGAATTGTATTGTCCAAAACGTTAGTCAAGACGTTTATTATGCCAAAATTGTTATGGGTTTGTGTGCTCCCATTATATATAAGGTTTTAAAGCCCTGTGCCGGGCCTAACCCATTTTACTGCCTCTCTTTTCTCTTGGGAGTTCATTCTAGGACCTTTTTTTAGCATTGCCCCCATTTTTGTCCCATCTGTTTCATCTTTTAGGGCTATAGCCACTGACATTTTGCTCTTGTCCCCAGTTTCTGTGAAAAGTGACATTTACTTCTACTAGGTGACTTTCTACATTTTGTATATCCCTACATTTGTAGTGGTACAATAATGCCTGGTTTGTGATTTCTCTCTATTTTTAATATTTTGCTGCTATTCCATTACAGCTGTGACTCTCTGCAGTTCAATATTTAAAATGTCCTTTATGTGAAATGCATCATACTGTGAAAATGGCTACTTGAATTCTGTTGGGAATTTTTCTTTTCATATGATTTTTCTTTGTCATAGAATTAATCCTTTTGATTGTTCATATCTGCAGGCCTTTCTCCTGACCTCCAGTCAATGGAACAGATCCGGCGGGTGATGCGCCCCACAGATGTACCCGACCAGGGCCTTTTGTGTGACCTCCTCTGGGCCGACCCAGACAAAGATGTCATGGGCTGGGGCGAGAATGACCGAGGTGTCTCCTTCACCTTTGGTTCAGATGTTGTGGCAAAGTTTCTTCACAAACACGACATGGACCTCATCTGCAGGGCCCACCAGGTATGTAGAACTTCAAATGCAGTTCAGCTCTGTGAAGTGCTTTCTTTCTCAATACCCAATTGTTCTTATTATTAAATAATGTCTCTGCATCAGTGTGAAACATTCCCTGTGACTGTGGATGCAGAGGAAACAATTGTATGCATTTTTGTCGCAGTACTCTTTACATTTAAAATTTTATTTGAAGTGTTGAAATTGTTACATTTGTTTTATTGTTACAAACCAGAAGTTCGTATCAACCCTTTTGTTTGACTTAGGACCTTCATAATGAATTTCCATTCATTTTCTATATTGCTAGTATAAGTAGGTTTGAATGGCTTCTTAAGTGAAATATATTGTTCAACAGCGAATGGGTTTCAAGGATTTAATATTGGTATCAAAAAAGATATAGCCTAACATGAGTTTTGTGTTTCTGAGCAGGTGGTCGAGGATGGTTACGAGTTTTTTGCGAAGAGGCAGCTTGTGACTCTGTTCTCAGCACCCAACTACTGCGGCGAGTTTGACAATGCAGGCGCCATGATGAGCGTGGATGAGACGCTCATGTGCTCCTTCCAGGTATGTCACTGCATGTTTCTTCAGTTAGAATTGGCTATAATATTCAGTAAAACTATTTTCAATCCTTGTATTAAGGGCTTGTATATTTCTTATGTCAATCAAATCAGAGGCAAATGTATACTGAAACATTTCCCTCATGTCAAATAAAAAAAGAATCATGAAGAATTCACTGTGAAATCAGAGAGTTACACATCTTCTGTCTTTCAGCCTTTGAATAACTTGGTGGTGGATTTAATTGGCTTTCAATCTTTAACACATCTCAGTTTGTCGGTCACTGGTACCTTTTTGTAATCTAGTGAGGCGGTGTCTTACGGCTGCCCCCTCCTTATGATCGCCTTGTTCAAACACAGCGAATGTGTACTTTGTCCTATAGAGATGATTGTTGCTTCACCAGTCCAAGTTTGCAAGCCTGGATATTGTCTTCTTTGTCTTTATTTATCTGTATATATGATGTTGCCAGTAGGGCTCTCCCCAGTTTAAGTGTATTATAATTGTGTGAGGATGTGCATAAGTGTATTTGCCTCAAGACAAAGCAAAGGAGTTTATGGGTAAATGTAGCTTGCAGATTTTTGCAGCATGCATACTACCAAAATTTCAGTCACATATCTGCAGTAGGCTTGGGCGGTATCACGGTAATATGGTATACCGCGGTATCTAAAAATAACAACGTTATCAGTTTCAATACCATTATACCGTCGTAAAAAGAATAGTCATTATGCAAGCCGAATGACTGTCCGACCCACGAATGGCATGAGAAGCCTGCATGAACTCTGTGTGGTATTGACCAATCG
>JBBKCR010000101.1:23678700-23698907 GCA_037577295.1 Ladigesia roloffi
TACTTTCTTGGAAATTAAGGTAAAAATTAAGGTTATATTAAGGGGTAAAATTAAGGGGTTTGGTTTCGTAGTGTAATGTGCTTGTTTTATTTCTAATTCATTGCTTACTTTAAAAAAAACATAGATGGCTTGTTAAATGGTGGCAGCAAAAGGAGAGGAATAACAGTTTAATTCGTTGATTAACCGAGTAACAGTAGTGGGGTAAATGACTATTCAAATAGTATTCGCAGCCCTTCTATTTCCTGTTACTTGTCAGGTCTGCCCGCTGTCATCACCACCTGTCTGGCTCTGGGTACCCGCCGTATGGCCAAAAAGAACGCCATTGTCCGCTCTCTGCCCTCTGTGGAGACCCTGGGCTGCACCTCCGTTATCTGCTCAGACAAGACTGGCACCCTCACCACAAACCAGATGTGTGTGACAAAGGTATGTTAGACAGCCACTTCTTCCTCACTGCCGCTCCTACACAAACTGACAGAACAACAAGCAACATGTTTGTATAAGAGGAATAAATATGCAGTCCTACACCTTACTTTTCTTAGCTACCACTGGTTTTCCTTGTATTTTATATATTGAGCTTCTTTGAGAAGGACCAATGAAGCCCTATTAACATATATTATGCAAATGCATCCTTATATTTTTATTTTTAGCTCTATTAACAGTTATATAAAGCAGTTATCCTTGGATAAACCTACCTTCAGAGAACCTTGTTTAGGGATAAATAGTTATGTGCCAATTTTTTGGTAACTCAACAGATGTTCATCATTGACAAAGTGGATGGCGATCACGTTCACCTGGATTGCTTTGATATCTCTGGCTCCAAATACACACCTGAGGGCGAGGTGTAAGTACACCTTATTTGGTGTTCAGACACACACTCATATACTGCACAGACATAACCTTTTTCACACAAACCAGCACACAAATACTGCAACATTTATGACTTATAGTAAAAAAACGTCCGGATGAAAGAGTGAAGATATTGATTTTTATTCTCACAGCACTAAGGGTGGCGCTAAGGTTGACTGTAGTCAGTATGATGGTCTGGTTGAGCTGTCATCCATCTGTGCCCTGTGTAACGACTCCTCCCTGGATTATAACGAGGTAAGAGACCCATTCATATTTGCAGTTTTGTTCTTTCTGTCCATCACGGACAATCTATCACTGAATTTTTTTTTGGCAAGTACTAATAGTTTTTACTTGACATCAATGCATTTTATGGGATTTCACTCATTATTGACACAATCTGGTTATAACTGTTGTTTCTCTAAAATGTAATTACATTGGTGATTCACTTGCATGATAAAATACTACTAAATTGTCAGTTTACATGCTGTGGCATGGTAGTTTTTTGCGCTTAGTTTCTTTGCCAGAAAATGACAAAAACGGAAAAGAAATGGAAAAATGAAAACAAGAAAATGACGCAACACAAACATGAAAATAAAAGAAGTAAAAATCCACACATTTGGTGGACTTTCTCAAATGCTTTTGTTATGCCATATTACTAAGTGAGAGCACTCTGAGTTGAACTTTCAGTTAATATGTTTGATTAAAAAATGAATATGAAAATAAAATTACTGATAGTGTGCAATGAGTGCTAATGGTAAATCCGACAGTTTCTTTACTAATGTGACAAATTCCTTTTCCTATTCTCCAGTCTAAGAAGATCTATGAGAAGGTTGGCGAGGCCACTGAGACAGCCCTGTGCTGCCTGGTTGAGAAGATGAACGTGTTTAAGACCAATGTCCGCAACTTGGGTTGTGTTGAGAGAGCCAACGCCTGCTGCTCTGTGAGTCAAAGTTTAGATTCCCATTGCAGTTAGCTTGAACAGGCTAAGAAATATGTCTAATAATGCAGGTATTTAAAGTGATGTTCCCTCTTCTCCTCACCTGCAGGTCGTTAAACAGCTGATGAAGAAGAACTTCACCCTGGAGTTTTCCCGTGACAGGAAGTCAATGTCTGTGTACTGCACCCCCACCAAGGGCGACAGTGGCAGCAAGATGTTTGTGAAGGTAAGCTCTCTCATCCTTACTCTCTTTCTCTTTTTCCAGCATAGTCTTTTTGCTCATCTTTCTATTTTTCCTCTCTCTCCTTTCTCACCAATAGGGCGCCCCCGAGGGTGTTATTGACAGGTGTACTTATGTGCGTGTTGGTGCCACTCGTGTTCCTCTGACCGGTCCCGTTAAGGACAAGATCATGGCCATCATTAAGGAATGGGGTACCGGCCGTGACACCCTCCGCTGCCTGGCCCTGGCCACCCGTGACACCCCTCTTAAGGTTGAGGAGATGAACCTGGACGACTCCACCAAATTTGCTGACTATGAGGTGTGGGAACCAGAAATTGTCCACTAAGTCCATTGAAACTATAACAGAGGCTCAAGTTGATTCATGCCAGAGAACAGTGTTTTCCATTTAATGAATATAGCTCATGGCACAGTGAACATCATAGTCTCTCTATTTTTCTGTCATTTCTTTTTTCCATCTCAGACTGACCTGACCTTTGTTGGCTGTGTGGGTATGCTGGATCCCCCTCGTAAAGAGGTCACAGGCTCCATTGAGCTTTGCAGGGCTGCTGGCATTCGTGTCATCATGATCACCGGTATGCGTCCCTTTTCGTCTTGTTATTATACATTTTATATTATTAATGAGCCATTATGAGGTTAGGGAAGAGGCACAGGAACAGTTTTAGGAGTGATTGATCTATTTAATAAAGATATTGTACACGGGGTACTGAAATGATCAAGCCCATCTCCCACAGGTGACAACAAGGGTACTGCTGTCGCTATCTGCCGTCGTATTGGCATCTTTAGTGAGGATGAGGATGTGACTGGCAAGGCTTACACTGGCCGTGAGTTTGACGACTTGCCCCGTACTGAGCAGAGTGAAGCTGTTACCCGGGCTTGCTGCTTTGCCCGTGTCGAGCCCTCCCACAAATCCAAGATTGTTGAGTTCCTGCAGGGATATGATGAGATCACTGCCATGGTGAGCATCCCTTGCATTGCTGGGGTATTTTAGGACCAGGGTTTGAAAACTGGCTTAAGTAGATGCATTTATAACCCTGCTTTCCATATGAATCTCTATCCAGACTGGTGATGGTGTGAATGATGCCCCCGCTTTGAAGAAAGCGGAGATTGGTATTGCCATGGGCTCTGGCACTGCCGTTGCCAAGTCAGCCTCTGAGATGGTCCTGGCCGATGACAACTTCTCCTCTATCGTGGCCGCTGTTGAGGAAGGTAGAGCTATCTACAACAACATGAAGCAGTTCATCCGCTACCTCATCTCCTCCAATGTCGGAGAGGTCGTTTGGTAAGGACTGACTGTTATCTGTACACATGGATTTTTGAGTGAGGCATTTTTGTGCCATTCTTATAACATGCTTTTCTCTTTTACAATTCCCACAGTATCTTCCTGACTGCTGCTCTTGGCCTGCCTGAGGCTCTGATCCCAGTGCAGCTGCTGTGGGTGAACTTGGTGACTGATGGTCTTCCTGCCACTGCCCTGGGCTTCAACCCTCCTGACTTGGACATCATGGGCAAGGCACCCCGCTCTCCCAAGGAGCCCCTTATTTCTGGATGGCTCTTTTTCAGATACCTGGCTATTGGTGGTAAGTATTGCTTAACTGACTTATTAGTTCAGTCCAGTCCTGTCGACCCACTTGCGAGTTTCCAAAACGCCCTTCCCCAAAACTTGTGATACAAACCACAGAATAATTATCAAGGTCTCTGTGACCTGGATCAGATGTGTTTGGACAGAGGATCCAGCATGTCCTCAGGACTATAGCTGATGGCAAAAGAGCAATAGCTAAGTAAGCAGCTGGAGTTCAGTTAAACTTGGGATTCAATTCAAGGAAAGCCATCTTCTGTGTGGTATCATGGCTTCATTTTTTTGTACAAGAGTGGTACAATACAAATAAGGGTCCCTTGTTTTGAGACACAGAAGATAATAAATGCAGAAAGTGCTAAACAGAAGCATATTGTTGGTTGTCTTGTCTTGCTACGAAGGTGAAATCCAGAATGTTCTGTCTCTGTGATTCCTGATAGGATATGTCGGTGCCGCCACTGTTGGTGCTGCTGCCTATTGGTTCCTGTATGATGAGGAGGGCCCAGGGGTATCTTACTACCAGCTGGTGAGCCTTGCTTTCTGCCATTCTCTATCACAGATGTTCAAACTCCTTTTCATTGTCCACAAGAGTTCGTGTTTCATGTTCAACTAAATGTTTTCTACTTTCCACCCTGTCTTGCTATATAGTCTCACTTCATGCAGTGCCATGATGAGAATGAGGACTTCACTGGTGTTGAATGTGAGGTGTTCGAGGCTGCTCCACCAATGACCATGGCCTTGTCTGTGCTGGTCACCATTGAAATGTGCAATGCCCTCAACAGGTTAGTGATCACTTAACTCTGGTCCATGGTTTTCTACTTCTCGCAATCACTGGGCTCACTGCACTCACTTAATAGGAATGCAACAAGGGAATATTCTTTCTTGCAGAAATTCTGAATACTACATTAAATATTCTGTTCCAGACATTAGGAAACTAGCTAGCCATTGCTAAAGTATTTTACTTTAGATCATAGCTCTAAAACACAGTTAGGTTCTCATATCTAATATTTTAATTACTGAATCCAATTAAATGATGTTGACCTTTAATTGCAGCCATAAACAGAGCCCTTTATGTCTCTTTCTAGCTTGTCTGAGAACCAGTCTCTGGTTCGCATGCCCCCATGGAGCAATTTCTGGCTGTTGTCCGCCATGACCCTCTCCATGTCCCTGCATTTCCTCATCATCTATGTGGACCCCCTGCCTGTAAGTCTTTCTCTCTCTCTCTCTCTCTCTCACACTGTTCCCTGTTGACCTTCTCTTCTCCACTAAACACTAACACTAATTTTTACAGTGCATTAACCATTAGATGGTGTTGCTATACATTACATTACATAACTATTTATAGGTATACTGTAAATTGATGTAATGAATAACATTTACATCTGATTTACATGGCAAAAAAGAAATGAAGACTGTAACCAAGAACACGGCTCCTAATAACAAATCATGATAACAAATGTGATCTCAGTTGAAAGCTTATGATCCACGGTTTGAGCAGAACATGTCTACTTGTTTTTAAGGGTTAAAGTAACATCCCTGTCTTGTTTCAACACAATTCAGATGATCTTCAAGTTGACTCACTTGAATGTGGAGCAGTGGATGGTGGTGCTCAAACTCTCCTTCCCCGTCATCCTCCTGGATGAGGTGCTGAAGTTTGTTGCCCGCACCTACCTGGAGGGTAAGACCAGCTAATGTGTGAGAATGATGTGTGAGGATAGAGCTCATTTTTCTTGGAACGTTGCTGTTCATTTAATACTTTATTTATTTAACTTATGAAGTTATTTATAAACTGAGCACTCATACATAACTAATCTCTAATACTGTATACATTTTCTAAACGTTAAAATTTTCTGTCAACATATGAAAATGTTTATTAATTAAATAATATCTATCTATCTGAGAAATCCAACCCATATCCTCATCACTATCTCATTTTTAACTTTCTGACCCATTTAATCCTTCCTTCACTAACTTCTTTTATTCCTTTTTTCTGCCTAAACCAGTTCCCAACATTTGTGCCAAGTAACAAACGCAAGGTATCCAACACGTCTCTTTCTGCAGCCTCCTCCTCCGTTTGTACATTCAGTCGTTTGCAGTTTGAGCCCATGTGTTGATTTTCTAACTGAAAATATGCACAGTCTCTTCAAATGTTGCACATTTAATGCACAATAACGGTTTACTTGTCAAATGTAACAGATTTGAACAGAAACCTAAAATAAGCTGTATGACATTTTCAGCCTATTAAAATGGACTATTTACTTAATAAGCTAGCCATATTTAAGTATGCTGTTGCACTTACTTTCAGTGAAAAAATCAACAAAACCTTTTGTTCAGCAATGGGTTTTCAAACTTTCGTGCTTTTTGCATATGCAAATATTTGTGTGTGTGATTTAAAGAGAGCAAAAGAGAAAGAATGAGAGAGAGAGAGAGAGAGAGAGAGAAAGAGAGAGGGAGAGAGAGAGAGACAGAACAAAAGAGACAGACAGAGATACACTTGTGCACATGCCCAAGTGTATGTAATGCATTATAAGATTTTATTTGAAAGTCATTGTCTTTGCTGACGCCTTTTGCAGTAGTCTGTCAATGCCATTGATGCATGCTTCATATTTTAGCTCGTTGAGTTTGTGTATTGTTTATTTGTAGCGTTGGCCTAGTTTTTCTTTTGCCGTCATCTGATGGAGCCGCATTCTCATTTACTGTTGTGGTCCACACTCTTGTCTAAGTGGTGATTCGCATGCATGAAAATGGATTGCAATGATATTTCCAGCAATGTAGATCCACAGGTAATTTGTAAGAGGCGCAAATATGATAAAAACTGTGGCCCTCGCTTGTCACGTAGCTTTCAGTTAGGCACACAACCGTAGTCGGCTTGAATTATCCGAAAAGTCACCATGAATGGATAAGTAACATCTGTGCATTTTCTCCATCCAGGTAAAGCAATCTAGAGGCAATGGCGTGAAAGGAGTGAGAGAAATGAGACAAAGATGAGAAAAAGAAGAGGAGGGGGCAAGGGATCACACTGAGTCAGAGGAGCTCTTAAGCATCCATCCACGGAGCAGAGAGAGAGAATGAAAGAGAGAGAGAGAGAAAGGACAAAACACAGGAAAAATCACGAAAAAATCTACAAAATGACTGAAAGAATAAAAAAACATAGAAAAACACTCTTTGTGGAAAGGTTAAATTAATATATAGGCAAATTGTTCCAAATTAGTGCTTGAATGATGAGTAATTTTATTCTTAAAGCTGATAATAAATGTGTTAAAGCTACATTTTTCTTAAACCTTTACACTCTCCATCCCTCATCTTTTCTTTCGTGTCCTGTCTTTCCTTATTTAAGCAGGTGTAGAGTATTTGCATAGAGAGAGAGAGAGAAACAGAGAATAATAGAGAGAATATGGTGGCCCAATGCTCAGCATGCTAGCTTTAAAAACATTTTCTTTATAATGCAAGATATATAATGGCATATAGATCCTACTCACCCAATTTTAAACAAATCAAGATATCAGTCCAACAAACTGCATGTTTTCCTTTGTTTCCTTGACATGATTCGGTTAATTTTCAAAATTCATTGTCTTTAAATCCTTATGGAACGTTTCAGCATTCAACTTGTTCTTTTTAACCTGTTGAAAGGGCCAAATTATCTCCACCTGTGCCAGTTTGTGTATTCTGCTTGGATCAAGTTTTATTCACTCAACTTCATATTCCACATGTTTGTGCAGTATGTCTAATTAGTATTCATGTTAATAGACTGTGAATAACAATGAAGTGAGGTGACTAAACATTTTTAAACAAATTCTAATCCTTAGCAAATAGCAAATAGATAATATGAATTTTACATTTAAAGTATTGGCGCTTATTGCAAATTATTTGGAAGACTTAAAATAACAGTTATCATGGAATATTATTTGGTCCCACATACCTTCAACATAATAACGGGATGGACAGATAGATGCCTTTGCTTTTTCTTAAAGGTTTTCACTGGAACCATCTTGTCAGTGAGTAAAACGCAACAGAATCTAACAAAGTGATGCTTGACCCATTTCCAGTCCTTTATTGAGCTGCAGTACAGGAAGCCTACATTCATTTTCAAAGTTCCTTTACGCTTCAATGTTCTGATCACTTTGGAAGATAAAGCACAGCCCATGCATTTCATACCTCATTGTGTCCTGTTTTGCCTCCTATTGGCCATGGCTTCTATTGACCAAGGTCCATAGCCTACATTTTCTTGCACATTGTTTTTTTTGGCACATTGAGGTCCATTTTTTGTTTAAATATACCAAAACAATTCATTTTAATCTATTTATTTTTTATTATCTATTTTTCAGCCTCTCTATCGCCCAGGTTCATAAACATAACATGGCTCAGAACATAGCATTCTCTGTTTGTCATAATCTTTGTGAGCTAATCCAAAATATGCTGTTCTTGCAGCTTAAAAGCTAACCAGAACTCTATCCCTGTTTCACTTTCTACACTTTCTAGACATCTTCAAACTGCATTGCTCTCACAAAACCATTCAGCTGAAGGCACAGTCTGCACTCACATATTGGTCATTTAAATGGGCAAACCTGATACTTCCTTTGGCATTTCAGAAAGGCTGTTGGTACTTTGGTTTATGATCAAGTTATTTAGTTTAAGCCATGAGTATAAAAGTGCTTAAAATGATTATAAATATAAATATACTCTCACCATCTGATGTATTAGAAGCCCCTTCCTATTATATGCATTTTTTCACTGGCCACTTTGTTAGAAGCCCCTACTGTGTCCACTTACTGGCCACTTAACTTAGAAAACATCTCCCAGTATATCCAATATATACAATAGATCAAATATATACCACTGGTGTACAATTGAAGACTGTAGCCCAGCTGCTGTCACCCTACATCCGTTGTACCTCATTATTGGCCAGTTTCTGGCCACAGGCCACTGTTGACCAGCAGTGACTCTGACATGATAGTTGCATGGTAGTGAGTGTCTGGAGCTGGTACAAATGTATCAAGGTACAGATGGTCACTGCTGGGTTGGGAGTCATATAGCACACAAAAATATCCAGCAAGGTGTCAGTAACTGGCCATTGATGAAGCAATAGTGCATGGCTAATGCAAAACATGCATCAACAGATGGGCTACTACTCTCCTGGACCTGATACCATAATGAGAACACCTGTCATTAAACATTTGTTGCTGGACTGTGACATAATCCCCTGAAAAACAAATAAACAGTTCCCAAATTCTGGTAGTCTATGCTCTTTAAACATTAACAAATTTTACTGTGTCCATAACAAACCTGTTCATTCTTTTCACTTCATTTTTGCACCAGCTCAGTTTGGTTGATATAATGAATTTAACATATTAGGGAAAATAAACTAAAATACGGCCTGTGCAAAAGTTATGGCCAATTGAATCATGTTTAACATGCATTCCCTGCAGAAGGTGTGAACTTATTTTCACTTTCAAAATATTTATAGTGTGTGTTCATCTGTATAACTCTGAATCCTGAAAAAAAATCCACAAGAAGCAAAAACATTCAGTATAACATTTCTATAGGTTTCAATACGTTGCATATTTTGTGTGCTTCTGCTAGTTTGCATGTGGTTTTCTTTTGTTATGTTATGTGTTTTTTGGGGTAGGCCATTGGCAAAAGTTGTAGGTCTGCTACATCCATTCATACACCAGATTCCACCAAATATTCATGAGCTGCAGTCTCTGACAATGAGGCTACATGGGGTTTCTATTAAAGTGGACAGTGATCACCTAGGCTAAATGATAACATCTTGAATTGTGAATACATATTATGATCACCATGAAAGTCAAGAGTTAAATCTCCAACCATGAATCACAGATAAATCAAACATCTGAAAGCAAATCGCTATGCAGCTTGTGTGTCTTCTTGGTGCTCTGACAAGTTCTCGATGGAGTTGATGCTCATATTCTGGTCCGAAATGGAATGTTTTCATCCGCCATTTGTCTCATGTAGTCCTCGTCGAACGTCTGGGACTGAGCTGGAGTGAAGTGGTTGGCCCAGTCTCCGACCTCCCCTGAGACACAGATTTAATCCGACATTAAGCAGAAGTTCGTAGCAGCACTCTCCCTACAATGTGCCAGTTACGTTTTGTTTACACTTGAATTCCAGGTTCTGAAGTCTGCTAAAAGCATTCATGAAAGAGAAAGGGAATTATCGCTATCCATACTAACCTTTTCTCATGAAAGCAGAGACAGTGTGGTCAAAGACTGCCTTTGGGATGAAAGTGTAGTTCGCCATAGGGTTGTCCTTCATGACTTTGAAGGATGTCAGCTGCACAATCTTATCAATGACATCATCAGTGAGAGACAAGTCCATGTAGCGCATGATTCGTTCTACCTCCCGACGAGGGTTCTTGTCCAGAGACAGAGATATGAGGGAAAATTAAAAAATTAAATAAAGAGGTTATTTTTGTCAAGCACAAACTGAGAACTTCTTTCTCTCCATGTAACACAAGTGAAAATTGTGTCGTATATGAAAACACCACAGTGTCTGAGCAGCGTGAAATTTTTTCTCTGAACAGGGAGCAGTGTACGGGGATGATATTTTGCTCCAGGTTACCTCAGAGGTGCCACTTGCTGTCTTGGGATTCAAACCCCCGACTTTCAGATCACAGAGTGAACACCTTTACCACTGGGCAACCTGCTGCCCCTGCCATCAGAAGTATTGGGCAGCCAATGACACAGAGTGTGGGTAGCAGTAGATGTGAATGCTCAGTGGAACCTCAGTGTATTTTTGAACCCAATAAACTAAAATACCTGGGATTTGAACCCATGAGCTTCTGATAGCAGGGACAACTTGCTAACCACCAGGCCATGAGTTGCACCAGGGACCTGTTTTAGAAAGGTTCCCAGATGTCAGTGTGGCAAGGTGATGAGCTCCTTTTGTTTTTTTTTTGTATAACAGAACCGTTACTATAAAAACATGAATGATTATAAAACCTCTAAAAGCATGCTGCACCCATACCATACCTCTTTCATGTCCTCGAAGAAAAGGTAGAGGATATTCTTGTTCTCTCTCTCCCTCCAGTAACCTTTCACATGGTCGTACCAGGAGCCCCACCCTACTATATTTTAGAAAAGAACAGTTGATTTTCAAAGAACAACGAATCCTGAAACAAAAAGATGTATCTACCAGAATATTAAAAGATTTGCAACTCACAATTTCCCCTCATGAACTTCTGGATGTATTCTTCCCAGGTACCTGGCTCTGGCTGACTGAGGTTCATGCGATCAAAGTGGTAGTAGCTGACCAGGTTGTCCTTAGCATTTCGAGCCACATAAATAGTCTGAGGAACCAAGGAGTAAGTTGAAAATGGAATGTGACAAGCAAGAGTGACTGAAATGTCTTTAATTTTTAATTGCCTTAATCATAGGAACAATCAAAATCATTCCAGAAAAAGTCCATCAAGTGATGAATGGTATTTGACATCCAGAATAATCTGAAAGAATTTCCGCTACATTTGAAAAGGAAAAGTTTGGTTAGTGGTGATGTATGAAGTAGCATCACTGAGTGGAAACAAACCTTCTAACACAGACTGTGTTTGAAATCAGAAACATTGTTTTGGTGTAAAGATTTCTTACTTTCTGATTGAAAAGCACATTCAAGAAAAGTGATACTGAGAGTCCCAGTTTTTTGTTGATTTTTCAAAAACTATTAAATATAAATTATTTTCCAATTACCACAGAAGTACCTGATCAGCCAACATATGGTTGGAGTCCAAATTATGCTTTTTTTAGCACTTAAGCTACAATTTTATCCATCAAATATAAGAAGTCAATAGTTCCCCAAATAAACCCCCCAAAAAAGTTCACAAGTCTTTAGCAACTTAATGGAAAGCTGGATGTAGTTTGAGCAGGCTGAGAGGAGTGTTGGCGATGCAGCTTTACAGAAAAAAGGTTTACTGTTTTAATCCTGTATCTGTTGAGTTTGATCCTGTATTATTACTCACCTGACATCAGTTCAACCTCCTTTGGACCACCTGTTTTTGCTCCCCTCAAATCAAATTAAGTGGCCCCTTATAGTCACACAATAACATGCCACAGAGCAGTGTGAACAATGTAAATTTCTTTCTCTACATTTAACTCAGTGAGCAGCCACGGGCATGGCACCATAGGAGCTGTGTGTGATGATGCTTTGCTCAAACGAACCTTAATGGTGCCACCAGTAGTTCTCGGATTCGAACCCCCGTCTGATCACAAGGCTTACTCCCCAACCACCAGGCCATCAGAGGCCCCAACAGCCTAAGATATTTGAAACTCCAGTGTAACTTTAATAAGCAAATCTTAAATACATTTTGACTGGGGACACTATATGAACAATTTTTTTGAGGCTAAAATAATCGATCCCATTTGTGCCTGAGGTATTAGAATTAAAATTGCAGAAGAATGTTTCCTTAAAGTGTGCCATTAGCTCCAGAACAGTGCAGAGTCTAATTTAATATTTATACTGACCTTGCATCTGTTCTTCCAGAATCCCTCAGGAACTAGCTGGATTGGCAAGTGTGTCTTGATGACTCTGGGTGGCTTCATGGCACTGAGAAGTTGGAGGCCTAGAGAATGGACAGAGAAAATATATTTTATGTGCTACTCATCAACCTGCAATTCCAGACACCTCTATAGTGTGTTATAGATTAAGTTTATGTGGGGTATAAATATTCTCATCTAACTTGCATATTATGACATCATGAAGTGGCAGACATCTTACATTTCATTATATTCAGGAAACAACTGATATTGAACAGATGTTTGGAGGTTATTTTCTTTCTTTTTATCTATTTGTCTTTATATCCTCATTCATTATGATCAGGAAAGAGGAACCCAACAATAATACAGAAGAAAGTATTATGATATTGCTATATTATCATATCAAGATGTCATAATGTCTGAAACAGATTGTAATTACAAATATCATCTAATGTAGCATTTGTATTCCCTACCACTAGTTGGCAGACATGTAGTACTTTGATTCAAGAAGAAAATTTTGAGCAAAGAGAGTGCACTTCTGTTCTCAATGTGCGAACATGTGGGATTTGTGGGGGAAAAAAAACGCCAAATGGCTAATAAAAAGTTGTCTGTTGATGATGTCCTGCAAATTATATTCGCCGATTAAGGGGAAGATTTGCCTTTTGTAGATTTGCCGTGCTCCAAGTGGAAGTGGCCGAGACTCCCTTCTCACTCGTGGCGTCGGCCAGGGCTGCTTGTGGAGCGGCGACTCACAGCTCACACATGCCCTCCGCTTAGAGCACTGCTCCACTTTCTCGTGCGTCTCCCGGTACAAAAGGCTAATTTTCCCCTTTAGATTCAGAATCGGCGAATATCATTCGCAAGACATCATCAACAGACAACTTTATATTAGCCATTTGGCGTTTTTTTTTCTCCTAAGTTATCTAAAATTCCACATGCTTATACGTAAAGAGAAAAGAAGAACACTCTTTTTCTGCTCCCGCGTCAATGAAACAAGGCTAAATTCAACCGCTTTTTCTCAAAACTTTGAATAGGATGATGGCGAAATTTTTGTCTTGAATCAAAGTACCACATGACTGCTAACTAATGGTAGTGAATACAAATGCTACATTACACAATATTTGTAAATACAGTCTGTTTTAGTCATGAATACGCCTTGTCGCAATTCTGTGACTTTGGCGCTTAAAGGGTTTATAGACATGGAATGTTTGTCATTCTCATAGTGATGCTGATTTAAAAATACATTGCAGTGGTCTCCTATTTCTTTCCAGAACAATATACTAATAAGACATAGCAACCACCTGTAATACCATGATAACCACCTGGCAACCCCACTGCAATAATCTAGAAACACTAAACCCCTTTGCAACAGCCTGTAATATCATAACAACATAGTTATCCCCAGGGATACCATGTAAACAACCTGTAAGGAACGCTGTGTAAACCACGGGAAATATCACAGCAACCAGGCAATATTTTATACTATACGATCACTCTGCTCTCTGCAGAAAATAAGTATTTCTAAATAGTCCTCTTTTTTTCTAAAAGCCTATCCAGAATCAAATTATATCTCCTGATTCATTACATCTGCTGACTTATATGTAAATATGTTTAACTGTATTGTCTCTATAAAAAATCAATAAATAAACCAAAAAAGCAGGCAGAGGGCCAAATAAAAGTCAGGAATAAAATCCAGTGGGGCAGATTTAACTGTGCCAATAGCCAGGCAGTCAACGAGAAGTGAGCAGGCTTGGCAAAGTAAAGTGCCAAATACTGGCTTCACAAGGTGCATTAAGCATTTGTATGAAGCAAAAAAAGAATGTCATGTTCACAACTGTGTCTCTTTACCTGATGGAATAGGTGGAGGGGATTGGATTTCCAAAAAGGGGATACGTTCAACAGTAGGAGCTCTCTTACAAGCCTCTGCATCGCCATTATGTATCAGCAAATCGACGATCTCCTGGGTCCAAGTAGTGCCTTAAAAACAATTCATATGAAAATCCATATTTAATTGATTAATTAATAAGACATTAATTAAGTTTTCATTAACAGTAAAAATCTCTATGTCATGCTATCCATCGAGATGGTCTATTGTGCCTTGTTGTTCATATGCAGATCCACAGTCTTGGTGACACAACCATAAATCTGTGCTACCTTGCATTGGGGACAACGGAAAGTTCAAGGTGGCATTTTTTGATGAGGTACTTTCAGTCGATATTAGTCTTATTTCCAGTGTCAGTTAAGAATTATTATCAGAAACGTCTTTTTTTACCTTAGGTTCAGACTTAATCTCAGTCTGGAAAATTGGCTCATCTGGGAGTCGAGGCCAGTATTCTACCTTTAACTTGCCTTATATTTTTTCCCCTGGAGTCTACTTGTGAAATTTTTTAATTTTTTCACCATAAATATTCATACTTCAGGCTCAAGCTTTGTTACTGTTCAATGCAAATGAGCTCTTCTCTGCATTGTGCCTTATTTAAAAACGTTCTGGGCTGAAAAACTCTTTATAACTTCTTCCTGGATGGGTGGAGCTAAAGTAGGTATTTTGAGTGCATTGTCTTTACATCACAGAAATAATGCTTTCAAACTTTCTTTTTTTTTTCTTTAAACTGGTCAAGTGGTGAAGCCCACGGGTCAACAGTCACTGAGACCTGCAAATTTGACCGTCAGCTATCTACATCCTGGGTTCCGTGAGTATTCACTTCACAACCTCTGTATTCATCAGGTCAGGGCCCTATAAACCGTTACACATTTTTTAACTGGTACCCGCAAGTAGACCACATAGACTTGAGAATCATTTATATATGTTTAAATGTTTAACAGAGTTTATCTATAAAATTAACTGATTTTATTTTTTGTTTTCCCATTCCCAGCTTCAGGATACCTAAGATACACTAGAAGCCAAAAGTTACTGAAAGAGTTTTTTTTGTTAAAATATGTACTTAAACTTCTCTCTGACCACATTCAGCTAAAATACTGTGAGCTATAAAAATGAACAAAACTTTTTCAGAGAAGGAGAGGACTGATCTTGGATCAGATTCCTTTGTATATATGATGCTCATTGTCACAAAACTCCTGAGGTGGCTTGTGAAAACACACCATGTTGTCTAAACAGGCTACTTTCAGTTCATTCCAGTTTAACTAATTTTTAAAGCTCATAGTCATATCACATTGTCGATTTAAGGACAGAAATTTTGAACAGTAGCAGACAATCTCAAATACGAGTTTATCTATTACACTAACTGTTTTTATTAAATTTTTTTCCCATTATATTGTTCCTTCAGTAGGAAACTTTGCCTACCACTTCATGGTAGTAACACCCTCTACAAGTGTTTTTTTAAACATAATATTTTAATGTGGTGAATAAACATTGTTAAAGCTTCAAGATGTCCCCAGTACATACAGCCTTTATTTGATTTCACAAATTTAGTGATGTCACAAACCTAAATGTTTAGATGTATACACCCTTTGGGTCTACAGCAGTTCACAATACGGGCCTGCCAGTTAAAACAGCCTGTTTAATTTGGAACGCAAAAGAATAATAATGTCCTACATCAACCTCGGGAAAAATGTTTTAATTGCCCTAATCTAGAACCTTGTGGAACACCTCAGATAATACATATTCATGTATCAGTAAAACAGTTCAAACTTTTTAACCTAAAGCAGTGGTGCCCAGCACTGTTCCTGGAGATCCATTTCACTGAGAAGTCTAGTTCCAGCCACAATCTGCAACAACTACTCTGGCAACTGACATTATTTAGAAGTCCCTGTAGCATGTTAGGTCCAGGGTGCAGCTTAACTCAGCAGCAAAGTAGAAAACTGATAAGAGAGCATCAAGATCAGAGGACAAAGTTGCTTGATATAAATAGGATAGTTTTCATATTTAACAATTTTGCAGCTAAAACAAACCAATTTAATTTTCGTGTAGTCCTAGAAGAAGAAATTTGTGAATTTATGGAGTGGAAAGGAAACAGGATTTTGGGAATACAAAATAATCTGCTTGTTATATTTATAAGTACGGTTAAGATTATACTGTCTCTAGCTGCATGACTCAGCCTCATATAGCAAAGTTAAATATTAAAAGGATTAAAAGTTAAACATTTATTTTTTACATATTAATCATGGGGTAGAAAACTAGATCAGTTATTAGTTATTATTATTTTTGAAGAAACACTCAGCTGGAAGCTAAGGTATTACTAAAATGTGACAAATTTGTGTGTTTTTGATCAGTTAAAGACAAACACATCAGTTGAAGACAAACACATTAAAATCAACACTAAAATCAGCAGATCAGTTCTGGATTTGGTCCAGGATTAGTTTTTCAGAAGGAATTAATCCTTAATAAACTTTCTTTTTGAAGAGTGGGTCCAATCATTTTTAAATTGCTGCTAAAGTAGCCTTTCCTCAGCAGTGAACACATGAGAAACCATACATTAATCATTTTTCACACCAAAATCTCCCATTAAAGCAATCAGGATGTCCTTTTTTAGTAGCTTTCTTAGCTGGAGATACAGGTCATCTACAATACACTAGTTACCCAAAGAGCACATCCAGCTCAAGATGTGCGGATACGAATTACTGTGAGTTGTAAACAACTTTATTGTGGCAGCCTTTTCAGACAAGGAGAGGACTGATCTCAGATCAGATGCCTTGGTATTTATAATGCTCATTGTCACAAAAATTCCTGAGGTGGCTTGTAAAAACAGACCATGTTGTATAAACAGGCTACTTTCAGTTCATTCAAGTTTAGTTCATTTTACAAGTTCATTGTCATACTGAGTCCTAAACCACATTGTCAAGTCTGCACCAGCTTAATGAATAGTTGTATGAAAAAGATTTGGGTGACTGTTAACTAGTGATGTTTTTATCAAGGTGGATGATAATTACCTGTCAGGTGACATTTATAACAGTAATGAAAGTAAAAAAAACAGTAGCAGACAATCTCAGGTATGACATTGACCCTATTTCAGGTTTAGTGGCCAAGTGAGATTGACCTAATTATGGACAGGTGTGTGACTTCTTACCTGCTTTTGGGTAGGTGGCAATGAGCATGTCGGATGGATCTGGCTGGAAAGCTGATATGGAGTTCCAGCTTTCAGCAATAAGGCTCATGAGGGGTACACCTTGCACCTTGACCAAAGGAAAGCGATGGATAGCCCCGGCTGCACTGTTTATGGATTCTTCATAGCTCTGGGGTGAACCCTCCATTGTGCAGTTTTGGCAGGACAAGCTCCTGTATGGAAGTCCTTTTGCTGGTCTCCTAACTTTATTCAACTAACATCTAATGTTTCCCCTTTCTTCTTTATATGCTTCCCTCCTTCTTATTTATTTGCTTTCCTCCTTCTTCTTTATATGCTTCCTACCTTCTTATTTATATGCTTCCTTCCCAGTCGGTTTCTCTCCAAATAAATGGACTCCTCCCTCCAGCAAAGGCTTGAAAACCTTCTGGTCCAGGCAATTCCAGTTGTTAGAAAGGGAGTTTTATCCTGCGAGTGACTGCTCCTTCCACAACTATCCTCCTTCTCTTTCCTCCACTGTCTACCACTCTCCCCCTCTCTCGCTCTCTGCTAAGGAAGTCACAGTGCCGCTGGTTCCTGAAACCCTGGAGGCTTATGTAACTCTCAGCCGACCGGGGTTAAATTCCACAATATCTCCAACAAAGTTATCTCGCCATTCAATGTGGAGCTTAGCAGAGGGGTAGGAGGCAAGTGGCAGGGCGAGTGTCTAACACGTGCTACAATTAGTAGAATAGTGTAGAAAGAAGTTTAGCTCTTGACAGGCTAAGAGCAGCAAAAGATTAGAAACACAATGTACACACTGGATTTAGCATGTTAATCCTAGAACTAAAAGTGTTTTTTCTGGGCTACCACTAAATAGTTGCCAACCCGATCTCAAGACTTTTACGCAATATAAAATCTATTCCCAAACATGCTGCAATCACACTTTATGCATTTTTTATGTGCTAGGACAATGCTTCACTGCCCTTGTGTACTTTAATGCACAGTGAGAAAGTGTATCAGTGCTAAATGGTGACTTAGGGTTAAGATTATGGTTATGGTTTAGGGTTAGGGACTTTCCCCCTCTAATGGCATTTCAACCTGTTTTAACTGCTTTGCAAACAAAAAACGAAAGGTAAAACCTCATTATTTCTATCATGATGTCCCTGAGTTACAAGTTACTGCTGATTCTGTTGGTGTTACGCACTGCACTTTAAAATACACAGGGTAACATTGTCCTAGCACGAAAAAAAAAACACCTAAAGCGTGATCGGTGCACGCATTTGGTTTGATTGTATATCTAGATGGCTTTATGAAAACTCGTGAGACCGGGCTCTGCCACTGGGGTGGATAATAAGGATGGAAATACTTCAGAATGTTCCATAGAATTTGGCTGAAATCAGCCAAGGACATAAAAGTGTCATTAAAGTAAAGATTCTGTCATACATGAACACACCACGTCACACAATGTGAACAGCACGAAATTCTTCCTCTGCATTTAACCCATTAACCCAGTAAGGCAGTGGGGAGTGTGTGGGGGAAGTACATTGCTCAAGGATACATCAGGGGCGCTTAGCACTCTTGGGAATTGAACCTCAATTTTCCTCATTGCAGGGTGAATGTCAACCAATCGGCAATAGATTGCTAACAGAAAACACCATACTCAAGCTAGATATCAATTTGTAAAGGGTGTTTTCTTTAAAATTTGTATCGTTTCAATGCAGCCAGTGATGTCCTAAGAAACAGTTGTGTAAAGTGTTTATTTGTCATGCGTGAACAAACCACAGGTCACAGTGAACTGCACAAAATTCTTTCTCTGTATTTAACCCATTTACCAAGTGAAGCAGCAGGCAGCCAGGAACACAGCGTCCGGGGAGCAGTGTGTGTTGGGGACATCCCCTAGCTCAATGGTACTTCAGAGCTGCCACAAGCAGTTCTGGTATTCGAACCCCCTACTTTCTAATGACAAGGCCAACTCCCCAACTACTATGATGTCATAATTCACCATGGAGAAGGGATGGTAATATTTTAGTGATCCAAGGACTGATCAGCAGTGATGGGAATAACAGCGCTATAAATAAACGGCATTACTAACGGCGATATTTTTTTCAGTAACAAGTAATCAAACCAATTACTGTTTCTACAATTACAACGCCGTTACTGTTACAAACAATAAATGCTGAACACTGAAGCGGTTTTCATGCGAGCAGCATTGGTTAGCCAATCAGAGGCAGAGTAGTGCGGGCATTCACACACAAGCATACACATGGTCAGTCAAATGTAGCTTTTGAAAGCTGGAAGTTTAAGCACTACTTTTCCCTCAATGACTTTAAAAAGGTTAAATGTTTATGTGATGTGAAACTTACGTCCAGGAGAAAAGCATCTCTCTGCGCCGGTGATTAGTGTACAATGTTTTATATTTATTTTATAGTTATATTTAAATATTTAGATTTTTTCAAAGTAACGCAATAATTACTTTACCTGGTAATTAATTACTTTTATTTTTGTAACTCAGTTACTATTTGAGAGAAGTAACTAGTAACTATACCTAATTACTTTTTAAAGGTACCTGCCCAACACTGCTGATTAGTGGTTAGAAAATGTTTTACTTAAAGATTTTAAAAGTGACAGGTGTGTGCGGGATGTCTGAGGATATCCCGTCTAGCATAACAGTGATGATTCTTTCTGACCATGAGGTCATGAGGTTTTGGTCCCTACTTGTCTCTGGAACCATGACAGAATACGTACACACGGTTCTGGATGTCAGACACCAAGTTCTAAATTTGCCTAATGGAAAAGCCAAGCAGACCAATGTCATGTCAAGTCAAGAGGGTATGACACCACCTAATTGGCAACAACAATTTGTTCATGCAAAATTACTGTCATTTTTATCTGCAGAATTTATGGTTTTGCTTTAGGTGTTGCTTAAAGCAGAATGTGGGGCTGAACTGGCAGATAAATATATAAATTAACAGCTTTTTTAAATATAGTACTGGGCTGTTTTTGCATCTTGGTTTCCATATATGGACAGTGTTGTGCAAGTTCACACTTTGCATGAACTAGTTCAAAGTTCAGTTCACACATGCTCAAAGTGAACTGTTCACGTTCATAGCTCACAATTTAAATTTTG
>JBBKCR010000101.1:23699007-23714683 GCA_037577295.1 Ladigesia roloffi
TGTGTGTGAGTGTGTGTTTGTGTCTGTGTGTGTGTGTTTGTGTCTGTGTGTGTGTGTGTGTGTGTGTGTGGTGCACAAGTGTGAGAATGACTATTGGCACAGTGTATGCTCATTCACAGACCTGCACAAAAATAATAATAATGGGAAGAGGAGTAATAGTAGAAACAACAATATAAAAATTATCTATAACAAATTTCAATATGAAGATATTAGCATCAATATTAATGATGCTAAAAAAAGTATAAATATCCTAAATATAAAAAAGTCAAAATATATATATTAAAAACAACAACAACAACAATAATCATAACTTACAATAGTCTGACTATAACAATAATAACAAAATCATGAAATCGTCACCATGCCCAAGCACTAACAAATATCATGTTTCACCTCCCCCACACAGACCACCCCCCACACCCATCCTGGAGAGAATACTCTGAGACTCCCCATAGCGCCGTGCAGTCAGAAATGAGTCACGGTGCGAAGGAAAATGAATTCTGATTCTGCTTCATGTTGATTGTAATCCACTTCACTTAAGATGAGCACCGAAAATAAGGCCGTCATGCTGAGACTGTTCCAACACTTAGCTACACTCAAATAAAAATGATAAGAATAAATTATTTCACCATGAAAGCATTTTCAAAACATCGAAAGGATAACTGTTCAATTCCACATCTGGTAACAGGATGACAATGACTGAATTGAAAAGCAAGACTTTTTGCAGCCTACCTAAGTGTGCAAGAGCAACTGCTCCCTAGGTTCACAGGCTTCAATAGGATGATGAAATGCCTTTTGTTAAACAGAAGGGGGAAGTGCTATTTTCCCTGTTCATCTCCAGTTACTTCAAATTTCATGTTCTCCTTTGGAGACTGTTGTCGTTAAAGAGAGCAAAAGTTTGGAGCAGATGTTCATCCGGTGGACCTGTTGGTTGTGGTACATATCTGCACACTCACTGCTGGCATGTTATGTTGTTAAAGCTGGCAAAAAATCAGTAATGACATTTGAACTGGGTGTTCTCCAACCTGATGAGAAAGAGGTGAAAGCCTGTTCTTTTTTCCGTTGCGACTAACAATCATTAGTTACAGACATAGTCCAGCTGAGTTTCTTGCTTATGGAAACAATGGTGTTTTTCTGATTCTTGTGAAAAAGGCTTATCTATCCAGATAGCTAACTATCTCCCTGTCACACAATACTTGGAGCCTTACATAACATCCAGTTTCATCTAAGAAGTACACTAGATTCTCCCCACACTGTGCTTCCAACTGAAAGCAACTGTCCTTAAGGGTGTTTTCACACATGCCCCATTAAGTTCGGTTGAATCGCACTAGAGTTGGATTTTCTAGTTGGTGTGGTTTGTTTGGGCAGGTGTGAATGTAACAAGTTTGCACCAAAAGAAGACCAAAAAAGCATCCTCCTTGAAGAGGTGGTCTCGGTATGCTTTCAAACGAACCCTGAACATGTGTGAGAATGACTATTGGCACAGTTTATGCTCATTCACAGACCTGCACAAAAATAATAATAATGGGAAGAGGAGTAATAGTACTAACAACAATATAAAAATGATCTACAACAAATTTCAATATGAAAATATCGTTTGTAGTGAGAACATGATCCGAACTCAAACAGACCCAGCTGCAAAAAGTACTGAGTCTTTTTGTACTATTCCAGCTGTCGTAGTCAGCTGCGCTGTGCATTATTGGATGAGGAGCGGTATTTGTTACAGTTAACGCTTTTGCAACATAGTTCCATACATACAATGTATCATTTGTTGCCCTTGGTCAGCCCTTGGTCAGTAGAGCACCCCACCCCCACCCAAACTTAGACACTCTGGGCACATTCCTGTTCCACTTTCCATCCAAGAAGTCCGGCCCACCTGTATGGTCACCGTTCCTTCTTTGGAGATCGGTGTTCCACTTTATCTTTCTATCATGCCATCACGTCACTTGTTTTTCCCTACATCAGTTTCTATAAACTGACTTGCAGCATGAGTTGTCGACAAACATCCATTGTGGTCAGTCGGATTGGTGCTTACGTCAGCCTGCAAACACACACAGTTTCTCAGTGCACGCACTTCTGTCATTTTGTTGTCTTGCAATGACAGTGGTACCTTGTTTACCGGCTAAAGCACATCGGCATACATACACGCACACATACTTGAGTCATAAATATAATTAGAAGCAGAGTGCAGCACACCCGGCTTGGCGTATTTTTCTCTCCTCCGCACTTGCACACTCTTCCTTCTCTCCCTCTTTTTTGCTGCTGTCTTCTAAAAATACTGGGGGCGTAATTGTCAGGCACTGACGCGGTTGTAGATGAGTGAGATTTTTGCCGTAATGAGGGTACATTTTGTAGACAAATTCAGGAGCCAGTTTCATGAGGAGTGAGAGCAAATACATTCAGGTTATTGTTGGGAGTGGAGGAGTATGTCCAATGTGGCTGCATGATTATCCGTTAGTGTAGAATGTAAAGGGAACTTAATGTAGAACCAGTTTGGATGGTTGAGCCTATATTGATCAACAGATTTGAGGTAAGGAATTATATAGCAACATTAGTTAATTATCATAATTATTACTATTGTTAATTCTATTGTTGTTATAAGTATACATGACCAGGAGCATAAATGGTTTAGACTCTCAAATCTTGTGCTGTAAAACACTGGTCCATTTTTTTTAAATGACTGATGAGAATCACCAGTTAAATTAGACATTTTTCCAGGAACTGCTCCATAATATTTCAAGGTTATTTAAAACTCCATGTTTCTGACAGTATTAGACATCAGCATCGACCCAAGCCTTTGAGTAATGCTGACTGAAATGTGATTTCGATCAAACAACATGCAAAGAAAAAGATTGCAACTACAGAAGATTATGGGGAAAATGAATAGGTGCAAGGAGGGGGGGGGGGTCAGCAGCAGAGCCAGGAAAATGAGTGTAATCTGAAGTGACTGAGAGAATGAGACAGAGCGAAAGAGAGTGCCAGTTGGGGTGTTGGTTGGTTTACGTTGCTTTCTTTCTCTCTTTTTTTCACGAAAGAGAGAAAGTTGAGTGAGTGTGTCGAAATGTTCATCACGATCTATTGTAGCTTTGCCAGAGTTTATTGGCTGAAGCTCTGTGTAAGGTACTTTTTGAGATTGAAGTTACATTTGACAGAGCTCTTTTATTAGTCTAAGCCATATGGTCAGACCTATTGGAGAGCAGAGTGGGCTTTGCCCAACCAAATTTGAGCATTTCCCCTCCTAATTACTGGTACTGGTCAAGGGTAATTATGCCCTTTTGAAATTATACCAACCCCAAAACTTCCCCAACCGGGGAAATCTACAACAGATTTTTAATCTACAAAAGTGTGATTGCTAACATCTTTATGAATATGGTGATGATGAAATTACTCACAGGCCCAAAAGCTTAAGCTTTAGGATTTGATTTGTGTTGCCTCTGGAATTTGCGTGCTGTGAAATCAAATGTCAGAAGCATTTGTCTGATACCCATTCAAATCAGTTTCGAAGATTTAAAATAGGATATTTTTCATCAGAAACATCCCACATATATTTCCCGAAAAAAGGCTGTCATGCTCTAACTACCTGAACCCTCTACTACCACACAGAAGATAATTCAACATGACATCACACAGAGTGAGTGTGTGCTATTTCAGGCAAGATTTGTTGCAAGATTGGACCAGATCCAGCATTTTTGCCTGATATCGAGCTGATACTGATTTGATCTAAACTAATAACCAACAGGCAGGACTTTTGCATTGTTTTGCATTAACATGAATCCTGGGTAATGTAATCATAAGTGGACAATGCTAAGTACAGGTGCATCCCAGTGAGACCTTCAGAGATGGCCAGGGAGACATCACAATGTAACATGTGTAATATGATCCCTGACCACAATGTAGGTTCACCTAGCCAAATGTATCATCACTGCAGAGATAAAAGCAACTACGCTATATAGACAAAAGTATTGGGACGCATGACCATTACAGCAACAGGGACTTCAAGACACTGCATTCATGTACAGAGGTTCTGCCAGGGGGGGGGATTCTAGGGGACCAGCAGGCCCTGTTAAGGGCTAATAATATTATCTTAATAGTAATGTTATTCAGCACACCAAGGCATTATAGACATCACCATGCTTCCAAATATATGGAAACAGTTTGGGGAAGAATCTTAAGATTGTAAGATTGCCCTTCATTAGAAGAAAGTGACCAAACCCAAACACTGAACAACAGGATTGTCCAAATACTAGGTATGTCCTTATATTGTATGTGCCTTCTTTCTTTTAATCTTCAATCTGGCAAAATTGACAAAGTAAATGTGCCTCCATAAGTTACTGACTGCAGTGAGATGTTCTGTTTGACTGCAGAGACCTCTATGTGGAAGTGGCAGATGTGTATAAATATAAAACTTGCTGTACATCACTTGTGACACAAAGTGAATAACAAATGTGATCAGGCATCCATTATGTCATCTTAACAACGAACTCCATTCCATTTCTGACAAAAGATATGTTCAGTTACACACTTTTATCACATGTCTGTTCATCTTGAGCCATTGTTATCCATTTCTGTATGAAGTGGTTCACTGTTGATTGGTCTGAGATCCGCAGATTGCCATGCAGAATTATGTGGAGCTATTACAGCCAGGCAGGGTTTACTGACCATACAAACAATGAATATTCTTATCTATCAACTCAGCCTTGGCTGAGCTAATTGAGGGCAAATGACCCTGGAAGGCTTTTGAAATACAGTATGTGAAATCATCTTTCCAAGGCCTTTTGAAGGTCAGAAAGGATACTGAAACACATTGTCTGTAGTGGGCGTTTAATTGTTCTTACTGTGAATCATTTTACTCCTATAAAGCAAAAGCCTTTGTTTTTCATGCTACATTTCTCTCTCAGTCCTCACAGTTTTCACTTATGAATGTATCAAGTAAAATCTTTTCATTCGAGCTTTAAGTCACCATCTGTTCCATCATCCTTTCCCAAGAGCTCAAAGTGACATGTAATGAGTCATAAATATTGCTTTTACAGATTATTTCTGTATCAACCCACAAGATTTTCCCTGTCAGATGATTTGAGAAATGTTTCATTGCAATTTGAACTCTCTACTCAAAATTGTTCTCTCTGGGGGTCTGAAAAGAATGTATTGGACCTGTCTGATTAGGATAATGCTAGCCAGTTGTATTTAGCGTTCTCCCAGAGTTGACGATTATTGTACACCTTCCGTGCTTTTGAAGCTTTACAATGGCACGGTATTAATGGCAGTTTGAAAAAATTTGGTTTCTCAGAAGAAGCCTTCTTCCTAGTGATGATGGTATCAAGTGATTGAAGTGTGAGAGGTGGGAAGAACAGGGCATGACTAAAATGGGAAAAAAAATTTTTAAAGTCATTCTTTCATTCTCTCAACATGCTAGCATGAGACTAGCCTATTGTGCGGACCTTGATTTCAACCATTTTTTCACATTCCATGTTTCCTCTTGCACTCTTGCTAGCATGACAAACCAACTAGGCTTTAGTTTTTCTCATTTTTAAAGGTGCATTCTGGCCTAAACTTGTTTTAATGGATTCTCTTTTTGTATTTGTGTTCTCTAGCATAGCACGGTATCCCAAAGCACCACCTGTGTGTTAGAGTTTACCATTCTAAATCACATTCATTAATTCGCCATTCTAAATCATTTTCATGTTTGTGGTTATCAAAATACACCATCTGCATTATGCAATATGCAAATACATTGTACAACTATAGGGAATCCATTTATACTCCTTCAGGCTAGCTTGCTAACTTTAGCTTAGGTTTTTCTCCCCACCATATAATCAATCTGTAGCAAGGTCAGTCATAGTCATAAGGATTTAACTGATGATTAAAAGCCAGATGGTTGTCAAATGATTAATTATTTGTCTTCATTATTCATTTGATGCAAATGTTTAAGGAACAACTCTAAAGCCTAAAGAAGAAGCCAGATATAAATGATGTGCTGTCTCCAATCCTTGGTATTTAACGGAGATTGGTACCCACAGGCAAAACCTCAGTCCAACTGATAAATTGCACATAATTCACATTCTACTGTAACGATGTAATATATTTTGATAAACTGTGAAATGTGATCACAATCATGTTCATAATTCCAATCAGCTCAAGTAATTGTACTTAGCCATAAGACAATAATTGTGTCATGATTGTGAAATTATCAGAAGCGGCTTTTCCTTTTCATTAAACTGGAAATCTAACTCTAGAAACTAGCCCAGCACCGCTGCAATGGTTACGGAGTTTGGGAGTGCCCCACAAGAAATTCTTTAACAGCCTGTGTGCACTGACCCGTGCTCAGTCAGTATGTTACTACAGAGTATGTGTCTGTTAGGGGTTTTCTGACCTTTTGGCTTTTCAGCAAGACACACCATAATAGGCTGACCCACAACACTCATTCTTTGTCTTGTTTTGTCTGAGACTTAGATTTGCAATGACAAGCTGTTAACTGATCTTCGCCTTACAATTGGTGAAAGGAGTGTGTCCAGAGGACTAAGGTCATTGTCACTGAGACCGCTGAAGGGTTTGTGTCCCTCTCTGGGCACTGTATGAAACCATGGACTTTATATTTCAAACAATCTGACCCAGAATAAGACAATTAGACACTACTTTGTCAACCACCTATGGATTGTCCCATGTTGTCCTCAGAATGCAACTACCGCAAAACAGAAAAAAGCCTGTGAAACAAAACATGAGAGACCTGTCTAAACAGAGTGAAGAGTCTGGGCCAAGTCAAACCCTTTTATGTCCCTGTGTTCAGCTACATTTTAAGATGCTATTTCATCAGGCCTGACTCTCTTGGAACCAAATATATTGAACATTTTGTCAGAATCACCAATACCCTACATTCACTTTATGGGTTATAATTACTCTCCACTATTACACTTCACAAGTCATTGTCTACCCCATTTATCAGGAGAAGGACCATAATGGGTCCATTGTTAGCAATAACTTTGTAGAAGCATAGTGGTGTGTAGCATGCTGTTGCTGGTTTTTAATTACACTGTGTACAATGTGTCTGAATTTGGTCTTTCTTTCCTAAACCCTTTGTTTGTCACTTGAATGTTCATACACTAGATTTGATAATGTCACACATAGCCAAACAGAGACACTCAAAAAGAGCTTCTATCCTCAGGCCATTCAACTCCTAAACCAGAATATGCCTCCTTCCAATCATAGCATTACCTTTATAGATTGATACAGCACGTTAGGATGTCATATCATATTCATTGTCATATTTCATATCTGCCTTCAGTATTTATTTATACAAAACAATGTACTCCTATGTTGGACATGCTGATTTTTTGCTATACAGGTCCTTACTCTGTTTACATCACTGTGCTATCATACATTTTAACACTTGCACATTGTTATATATGATATCTGCCAGATAGCTGCAACACTTGCATCTTAAAAACTTTAAAATACTCTAATTTAGTGTTCAAATTTTGCCTCTAACTTCCTGTTTAAGTTCTTTTACTTTATATTTTAGATTTTTATCTAAATTTAAATTTGTATTTATTTTATAATGCTTGCGCAGTCATAATAGGAGTGGTTCTATAGGGTGCCGTTTGTAAAAACAGCTTCACAAATTTAGAGGTGAAATTTTTTCATCATTTAGCACAATGTTCTAAATGTTAAATGTTAAACCTAAGTGTTAAATCTAAATGTTAAATGTTAAATCTAAATGTTAAATCTCAATGTAATTGTTAAATCTAAATGTAAATGTTAAATTTTTAATGTAAATGTTAAAATCTAAATCTAAATATTAAATCTAAATCTAAATGTTAAATCCTATATCTAAATGTAAAATAGAAATCTAAATGTTAAATGTTAAATATAAATGTAAAATCTAAATCTAAATCTTAAATCTCATATCTAACTGTTAAATCTAAATCTAAATCTAAAATCTAAACTTACAAGCATTAGTTACAGGGATAGTCTCCCAGGAGCAACTAAAGGTTATGTATCTTGCCCAAAGACATAGTGGTAGAAAGCTGGTTTTGAACCTGCAACTTTATGGTCATGGGTGTCACAGGCAAATGTTTTACCCTCAAGCCACCTTTTTTTTACCAAGCCTTCTAAATCTTTGACCATTTAACCAACTTGTACCCCAAGTGAGCCGATTACTTCTTTAGCCAGTAAGTACATTGACAGTATGTGATCAAGCACACCTGTCCTTCTCATGTTAAAGCTGTCATTTAAAGAAATTCTGAAAGTTAATTAAATGCATTTTTGATTGGTATTTTGCCCATTCTTCGTCTTTAAAATGAACCCTGAGGCAGTGCTCAAGCTGGAAAATGAATTTGTAGAATTTGCATGACAGTCAGAAAAAAAGGTCTTTGTGGTCATAAAACTGACTCAAAATGAAGAACGTGGACGATTCATTCCGGGGGGCCCATGGAAACCCTCTAATATTTAACCATCCATTACAGTAAAAATATTCACAAAGTTATTCATTTGATCTTTATTGTATTTATAATCAAATTTATTAACAAAATGTAATGAGGATTTGAATTGCTGTTTAGTTTGTAACAATATTTGTATAGCCTGACCTCCCACAGTCCCCCACAACACCTTCCACCACTTGGTACGTCCCAGTTTACGTTAGTCTAGTGAAAAACGTTCTCCTAGATGTCAGTGGCATGTCAGTGTCGCTAGACAGCAGTCAAGCTGAGGTCCGGTTCTCAAAAGCGAGAGGAGAGAGAAAAAGGGCAGACATTTGGTCACCAACGTTTTCTCAAAGAAAGGTATATTTAGTCAGTCAGTCATTTACAAACTCACTTTATAGCCAAAAGTGCTAGCTAGATTGTATATTGCCTAGAAGTTAGTTTCTCCTGTCATTCATAAGAATAACATATCATAGACCTGAAAATAAGGGTGTCAGGTTTTCTTCTTTGTCCAGGTTTAGGTTAACAACCCTAAATATATATCCTAAAGGCATGCGTTATTATGCACAGATTGTGCAGCACCAGAAAACCCCCCAAGCCCAACACCGGATTTGGAAGAAGGTGACCTAAAAGATTATTCATAGTCTCCAGATAAAATATCAACACTTTGACTGCGAACAACGTAAAGTTACATGATGAAAATTACTGTAGCTGCTGTTTAACTTATAGGCACAGAGGCATGTAGAAATAAATGGTTTCACCTACTGAGAGCTAAGACTCTCACCTTTCAAACGAGCCATTGTGTCTAAATAACTCAGAATAGGCTACGCTGTGACTGTACAAAAATCACCAACAATTATGTAAATTGCTGTCAGTATGGGAAGAAGCTTCCAAAAACGGCGTGGCAGTCAAAGTGTTAAGAGTTATTGGTCAATATGTGTTGAAATTACCAATGTTATGGTTTGTTTGTTTAAGTAATAGGCTATAAATGTTATTTTGTTTAGTCTGTAGGTTATCTATGCCCTGGCTAGGAAACTCCATTAGTAGTGCACGTGTGTTGGTACGGTTTGGAGGAAGCATTTGGCCCAAAAAGATTTTCTTCCAGGGGGCCCAAAATTGCTAGCTACGCCCTTGGGAGGATACAAATGAATATTCATTGCAAACTGGATCTTGAACGACCCAAAACATAATACAAAACATGCTTCAAACTGTCATGAGTTTGTCAATCCTAATGTAAAGCATCCCATTCAGCCATTCAAGGTTGTGGGGTCAGTTGGTGATCACTGTACTTAATGATGGTACTCCAGGTCTTGTGTGCTTTTTCAAGAGATTAATTGTTGGTTCATATTGATGCTTACAATTTACAAGCAGTGTTTTCCAGGACAGTTAGACGGTTAGAGGTGGTAACACTTAGAGAAAAAATCCCTTGATTTGTGAACATGCTCTTTTTAGGAGCAATCCAACTGAAAACCATTAATGTATTTATGAGAGATAAACATGGCACTGATGTTGGAGAAGCAGTCTATCATGTGCCTATTCACACCAGTGAGCAAAAAGATTGTACATTTCAGACCAGATGTTTCAGTCTGGCTCACTGTTTAGGACTAGACAAGCTGCTCCCTGATGTGACTGGTGCTCTTCAGGGGGCCAGTGTCCTCTCCACAGCAGATCTGTCATCTGTGAAACGACATTCATTTAGGGCCTGAAGCTTCATTAATAACAAAGTTCATCCAAGGATTAAAGCATCAAATAGTTCCCCGGGACAAGGCATAGAGAATGCTCCAATACTTCATAAAAATCATGAAAACAATGCATTATAATGCATCCATCATTTCAAAATTCTGCTTATTTCCATAACAGTGTGACTTAGAGTGATGTGTAGTGGTTCATTGTAATGAAACTTCTAGGGTTTACATCCACAACCCAGGTAAATCCATTTTATTTACAGTCCAAAACTACCAGTGAACTTGCACTTGTAAATGGGAATGATGGTAAATATGAAAAAATATAATGTTCTCTGTTGGCTAATTTGCCTCAAAACACTTTCTGCCGTAAGTGGATTTAGGGAAATGTGTTTAGGTACAACCCTGTCCAAAACAGTGTATTTGAACTTCCCCTGCCAATGGGGAAAATGTCTTAAAAAAGCAAATTAACATCAGAAAAATATGATTAACTGACATGCTCAGTTCTGGATTTTAAGCAATGGATGTCTATTTCAAAAGTCATTTTGCACATTTTGCTCAACCATTTGGCAGATTGTTATTATATTTTATTTTCATCATATTTTCTACAGTTTTTGTGAGTTACTAAAATTTTGTTATTTGCAGTGTGAGGTAGAGTGGGATAGCGATTTAATTCTCACTGCCAGAAACTCCTACAATCCAAATAATTTTTATAAGGAAAATAAACTTCAGGTTCCTATCACTAAAACTGTTAACAGCTCGGATCTCTAGAACTGACCATCTACTTTTGAGAGAAAATGGAGCAAAAAACTGTAAAATATTTTTATTCTTTAAATAGGTAAACCGGGGACCCTCTGCCTTGACCTTTAATGATGGTACCGAGTGCATAAGATGGAGGAGTCACATTTTTAAATATCACTAAATCCTTTAGGGAAGATCTTTCACACATAGGGATGAGCAGCATACGAGGCGGCTGTGCACTTCTTTCTCCTTTCAGTCTGTTTTAGCAGATATTCTAAACGTGGCTGTGCTGGCGCTCACTTACTAAATGCCCGTAAGCGCAGGCTGCAGCAGGGTGGAGTGTGGGGAGATTTACTAAACACCTCTCTGGAGCATCATGTCACTGAAATGGTGGACTTTCTGTGTTTTTCCCTCAAGGGTTTGTGTTGCTGGCACTCTACTGTTGAAGTGGCCAAGAAAACCTTGAAGAAATGCTGTCACAATGTGTTTGATGAGAGATTACTCATGCCCTAACTAAAAGAAATCTAAAAATACAGAGCACGGACCTACATTCTGGCTGAATTTTATATCTCAATATATCCAAAAGGAAAAATGAACACTGGCTAACCTTTTTGGCTGATAGCATTCATTTTAATCAAACACTAAAAAAACATTTAGGAAACTAAAATCTAATCAAATGTATTTGCCTGTTCATCTATCTATCAATGGAGGTAACTGGTACAATGCCTGGTGCTACATTTTTCACTATTCAAAATCTAAAGGGTTGCCAGTAGTGTTTTTGTTTTGTGTAAAATTAGTAGCCTAGCAGAACGTTTCTCTTAAGGTGTTCTAGAACTTGAGCTAATTGGAGTTCATCTCAACATATTTTCTCATATGGGATGATGTGCTATATATTGTTACACCATTGTCCTAATTTTATGTTCACTTCAGTATATCCTAGTTGCATTTTTGCTGCCAGGCATAAGTTCAGTAACACGAACAGCTAAACATATAAACCTTTTTTAAACTGAAGTACTCTTCTGTTGCTTTACTTGTTTGGTTGATCATACACCCATAAGCTGTAACAGTGATACATGAATAACCATAAACCATTGGAAGGTGGCACCCTGTCATATTGGGCAGCAGTTTTCAACAGTGAGGTGTTGAAAGTAGGACAAATGGGTGGGTGTAATTTACCTTAAAAATGCCCAGATTGTGATTGGCTTGATGGCTGAGGTCAAAGTAGGTTCCCAGAAAGCTGTAGTCGGGTCATAGCCACAGACCAGTCAGAGTGCCATGCTGTCCCCTCTCTACCAACAAAAGCATCTAGGTTACAAATGGCAAAAACATTAGAAATGGCCCACAGAGTAATGGAAGCAGAGGCAGATGAATCATGTTTTCTTTTGTGTCATGAGGATGGCCAGGTACACTGGTCAGTTTCCTGGAGAAAAGCTACCACCAGGATGCACTGGGTAATAGTGTGCTGGGAAATCTTGGGTCCTGGTATTCATGTGGATGTTACTTGAACATGTACCACCTACCTAAACATTGCTGATTGAGCAAATCCCTTCCTGGCAACTTCATAAACTAATGGCAGTGATCTCTTTCAGCAGGATGGTGTGCCCTGCAAACGTTTTTCTGGAATGGTCTAAGGAACTTAACAAAAAGTTCAAGGTGTCAGTAGGATTTTCTGGACAAATTAGTCAGAGCCATGGACGTACCACCACACAATTTACATAACTGAAGTAAGCTTCAGAGGTCTTGTGGATTCCATGACTTGATGGGTCAGAGATGTTGTGGTGGCACGAGTGAGACCAACACACTCTTAGGCAGGAGGTTTTAATGTAATGATCAACTAGTGTATAGACAGTGTACTGTGACAGTAGAAATGATGACTCCTGTGTAAATGGGTAAACACATCAAGATTACAATAAATCATCAATTTTTATGAGGAATCTCAAATCATGTTGGTCAAATAATGAATATATATCATGAACTCACTGTGCTTGGTCAATTTTATTATTTATTATATATATATTTTTAATCTAAATTATAATTGTATTATTATGTTTAAAATCAGGAATGTCACATGTCATACTTACTTGGTAAACGTCAGTCCAGAAATGAAATGTTCTTTTCTGAGGCCAGTGTGTCTTTCAGACAGTTTGGCTGGACTTCATGGTCCAGTCTGCCAAAGCCACAGTGAAGACACATAAGTCATAGAATGATTGAGTAAGTGTGTAAATGACATTTAAAGGAGATCGTGTGAGGACAGTTATTAGCACACATGCCCACGCTTCTGCTTGTTGAATCTGTGATGCTTGGGATAATGCATTATGCATTATTCTGCAGGAAACCTCTGTACAATATAAAGGTATATGGAGTGCCAGGCACAGTTTCTGCAATGATAAACATGGTGTGTATTGTATCTGGATACAAAACAAATGAAACAAATCCAGTTTTGATGAGAATAACAATCATACTAAACTATCATTATGAGCGGATTTAGGTTCAGTTGCTCCTGCTTAATAACACCTGCATTTGCCTTCGGGAACAGTGCAAGTTTATAATATGTCCCATGAAACTCCATTAGCATTCAGGAGTATAGGCTTAGATTATGAGATGTGAATATCAATATTGGCTTTGAACAAGGTGTGAAATACAGGGGTCCCCTGACTAACACTTTATAATATTCCAATGGTAATATAATCCACATGGACATTGTGAGACACTATAGGGGTGATATATCTTCTGTTGTTTTATTTAAAATCAAGCTATAATTTTCATTGGATCTACACAGTCACGCTAACAGTTTGCAATGTGCCACAGGAAGCTCAGTTAACTGTTTCATTTCTATTATTTTAATAAAACACATTCTATAAGCCATATATTATTCATTTTATCTTCAGAGGTGTAGAGGGTGATCTGTTTTTGAATGTTTTTTAAAAAGTTGCTCTAAAATGTTGTGTGATCCCTGCAGACATTCTGACAGAAAGCATGGGGGAAATATGATATCTATTATGTACACTACCAATCAACATTTTGGAAAAAACATTCTAATTCAATGAATGCCTTTGTTTTTATTATTGGCTACATTGTAGAGTAATATTGAAAACATTACCTGTTTCACTCGACAGCTTTGCACACTTTTGGCATGTTTCAATCAGATTCATGAGGAATCAACCTGGAATTGTATTTAATTATCACATGTTCTTCATCAAGAGTGGAATTTCTTGGCTTCTTAATGTGTTTGGGACCTTATTACAATTTTGTTTAATGTGTTCCTTCATCATTTTATTTGTTTTCAACATTAATATAAAATGTAGAAACTATTAAAACAAAGAAAAAATATTGAATTTGATGGTGTGTCCAAACTTTGGACAGGTAGTGTAGTTGCATCAGAAAAGAAATGTTTGCTTGTTGCACAGGCAGAATTTTGAGTATAATTTGTAATGATCAGGAGCTTACTGAAATTATCAATATTTATGTACTGTGTTACTGAAGATCTACTTCTAGATTTCCAACCCAGTTTGCTGATTTTCCTGCTCTGAACACCTGATTCAGCTACATGGATTAGTTGGCATGTAAGAGGCGAGAGATCAGCAAAATATGTTGCCCCTCTAGACCAACTGTGTTTGAACACCTTTCTCTGTCTATTTGCAGCTAGATGACAGTGCAGAAAGGCAAGAGGATGACCATCTCCATCCAGGAGCACATGGCCATCAATGTCTGCCCAGGCCCTATTAGGCCAATCAGGCAAATCTCTGCCTACTTTCCTCGTCTCTCCCCCACATCCTCCTTCTCTGATTCACTGTCACCCAACCAGCTTGGCTTTCCATCAACCTCACCTCCTTCTGTTGGAGGGGCTGTGGGGGGAGGGGGACTACTCTCCCCCATGTCTCCGGGAGCTACAGGAGGTGGAGGGACGCTGTCCATCATGAGTAGCATGGACACATCTGTGGAGATCGACAGCTGTGACAGCGATGACAACAGTGAGTGTTATGTGCAGGGAACAAGTGGTCCCTTGTCTCATTAATATTTAGGCATAACATGCTTTTTGGCACCATAGATGATTTATACCATTTGGCCACCCTGCTTTCTTGATTTTAGCACATGTCCATTGACATTAAGTCAAATTCTCATTAAAATATGAAGCCATTGCTTTTCTACTGTATAATGAAAAAAAAATCCAAACTTTGTCCTGAAGCACTCTGGTCCTTTAACCATTTATTTTCCCTGCTCTAACACATCTGTCCGTCTAATCAGCTCATTAGCTCATTAACAAGTTCTCTTGAACTGAAAACATTACAGCTGGCAGAGCATGGGAACTCCTGGACCAGATCTGGAAACACTCGATTACCTGCTTCATAATTGATTTCCTTGCTTCTCTGTTGCAGCATCTTTAGGCACATTGGAGTTTGACCTGCTCTATGAGTCAGCCACAAGTTCTTTACATTGCACCATCCTCAAAGCAAAGGTAATCCCACATTTCCAGATTTCTGCTTACAGGAATAGAATTGCCCACTATAACATGTGTATTTCATGTGTCATTCTTTAACACAAGATTTCTAGTGGAATTATTTTAGGCTAAATCTGGGGCTTAACTGAATCTCCAGACGAGAATCTCAATGTCTGGATCAATAGTCTGTATGTTGTGACGACCATGGGGTTTTGTATTATTTGTCTGCCTGTTTGTCTGTTTAATAATAAGTCTTTTATGTTGAAGTGTCCTTGTTTGCCGGCTGGTCACGTGTCGTGGCTGCACCTGATCCGGCTTTGATGCGCTTTGATGCCTCATTAGGCTAGTATAAAGGTCGGAGTCAGGGTGCAGTCCGGCATGTGACCATCGCCTCATTTCTC
>JBBKCR010000101.1:23719988-23735704 GCA_037577295.1 Ladigesia roloffi
ACCCCCCACCCCCCTCCCGCCCACCCCACCCCCCCGAAACTGAGTGTGGGATAAAGTGTTAGAAAATGGATGGAGTCATTTTGAATTCAATTCTGAATTGTGCACAAGCCTGCCTGCTAGCAACAAAAAATATGCTTGTCACAAAAATGACATTTTACAGCTACTAATGCACAAGCTTACTTTGGTGCAAATGCTACTTTTACTGAAATTAAATTGGTTTGTGCAGTTTGTATGTGCACATAAAATAGCAGATTAATAATATCAGCAAAAACATGTTTTGCAGGTTACATTTGCATTAGCACCTTAACTGACAAATAAACATCACTCTATACATTTGAAATATTTTACAATGGGGACCCTTGGTTTTAAAGAGGCCATTTCATAGAACAGTGTGTTTTCTTTTAAAAACAGGAAAACATTCCATAACTTCCCAGTTTATGCAGTTTATACATTTTAACTAAGCTGCAAAACAGCCTGTTTTGAATTAATTGTTTTTGTAATATCACTAATTCCCCATTTCTTTGAACCTTCAGTGTTCGTTCAGGCTAGAAGATTGTAGTAACTTTTAAATGAGTCACCAATCAGAATAAAGGTCATCTAGAAGCCCAGCACTTTCCAAATTTTGAACAAGCATAATTCCATTATTTTTTATGAGCTATCCATTTTGATGGTGAATTACCTAAACTGAAATTTCTCTTCTTTGACTTTTTAAACCCTTTTTTAGAGCTTTTTTGGAAAAGCATAAACTGAGGGGTTCCTGTGAAACTCACAGGTGGCGAATTATGCCTAGAATGAGCTGCTCTGCATATAAATTGCTGCCTTCACACTGATATGAAATTGATCCATGCCTGAACTGAACCCCTCCTCCCTTTAATGACGGATGAAGGCAGACGCCATGCGGCCACTTTCAGATTGTCCAGCCTGACTGGTAGGAAATGTCAGCCGTTGCTGCCAATAGGAGCATGATCTTTCCTGTCCATGTGAAGATTAAACACCTTAATCTCTTCATCCTTCTAGGCTCATCAGTCATTAATATTCTCCCTTGTCTTTTTCTGTCCTGGTCCCCTCCGAGCCCGGATTCTCGTTTTCTCCTGGGATGACAGGGTGACGCACAGTAAATTACCAGCCGGCCTTTAAACGACTATCGACTCATGCTGTTTCCCGGGGCAACACTTCTCTTGCATTGCACACAATGCTTTCCTGGCGGCCAGAAACTTCCGGAGGCTGGTGACAGGACCCAAATTTGCCACTCTACTGCAAAACAGAGAAAGGCGGGGCAGAGAGAGAGGCGGAGGGCAAAAGCAGGAAGAAAGCCTGAACAATGAGGTTCCCGACACAGTCAGAATTCAGGACCCTCAGAAATAGGCCTCCAGACTTCCTTTTCTTTTCTTCTAATCCTGCTATACGTTTTTCTCCATTACTGACCTCATACTGCTCTTCTCTTTGTGCTTTCTTGCAAATGACTAACTGACTAACCTACATTTCAAAACTTTGTTATTTGGTTAGTTATATACAAAGAAAATGTGCTTGATTTGGTTCCAGACTGTCAAGACAAGTCATTATATGTAAGCTCAAGCATATTTGTGTGGCCATGCCCAGCAGCACCTGATTGAACAAAATGACTTTTGATTACTTTTGTTTTAAGGGGGTTGATGATTGGTTTGCTGTCCCCAACATTTGTTTTGATGTTTATGGTGACGATGTATAATAATAGGTAGAAAATAACTGCTAACAAATGTATCGGCCCCCATTTACTTGTCCTTATTTTGCTAGTTCTCAAAGACACATCTCGCTCTGTGGTCAAATATATGCAATATTCTCTGCCGGTTATTCAAGTTATTGGCTACTCATGTAGTCCATAGCAATTGATCAGCCATGATCAATTTACTGACCAATAAATCCCAGTTCTGTTTTGTTGGCCATTCATCATCCACAAATCCACAACCTTGGGCTACATTCCAATAATCAGGTGAAGGGCTGAAGGCAAACACTGTGAAATTACAATAATCAACTATTAGTAAACTAATTCCAATTAAACTGTCCTTGGCGTAGATACTCCTGGCAGCTATCCATTGGTTGAAATGAATATTTGTTGTCCTCTAAATAAATTATTTATTTATATCATTTGTGTCACCCTGGCAACATGAGTTGGCTCTGAATTAGTAATTATCTCAATCTCATTCATTGTGATTAACTGGAAAGCTTGAAGGCTCTGTAATTAGAATGTGAATAGCATGTTTGTTGTCTTATTAATCTTAAATACTTAAGAAGAGTCTTCAGTACCAGAGAAATGAGATCTGTGACAGACACGATGTGTTGGGGACCGCTGATTGACGTTGGAGGAAATTTATTGTCGGATTAATGAAGTGAAAGAGGCTGTTATGGCTACTGGCACCTTATTAGATGCTTGGTATGCATATGACACATGGTTTACGATTAGAATTTGAATGATACATTCTTTTCTACATGACCTGGAATGGCAAGGTGGCTTCATCTTTCCCTCTGATTCTTCCTCATCTTTCTCTCAGGGTGTCCGTGTGCGATGAGGACAAGCTGACGCATAATGAGTTCATCGGGGAGTTGAGGGTGGCCCTACGCAGAGTGAAGCCTGACCAACCCAAGCACTTCAATGTCTGCCTGGAACACCCACCCCCCGTGAGTGTTTACATGTGTGCCTTGATTTGGAAGATGGATGCGCACAGTGCCCTGAGGGGTCAGACACAACACATGAATTATTCAGCTATTCTCCCATTTATGAACTTAATAAAGGTGCACACAGAAGAATGCACAAAAAGCAGAGAGACAGAAAAAGGGCGCAAGTGACTTTTGCTCAGAGCGCAAGTTCTGCTGATGGTTTGTTGGGGTTTAGTTTCCTTTTCACAAATGCTAAATGATTCACACCACTTATTGTTAAATACTTGCAGCCGCCACCAGTTTTGCTCATGATGAATGAAAGGTGGTGGGAGCTGCTTTCCTAATTAATAATAATAATAGCTATACGAGTTAATATTTATTTAATATTGTCATTGTCAGAGCAATTTTTTGTTTTAATGTAAGCAGTAATTTAAATTCACCTTGCTCTTCCTGAAATTTAGACACAGTGTACAGGTACTGACAAATTATGGAAAGAAATGGAAAACAAAGTCAAATGTTATACAAGTTATAATGTTTCATCTTGAGTATTTGTGGGTAAAGCAGTGGTTTAAAAAAATAAAATAAAGAGATTGATACTAACAGCCTTTTTTCTTTCAGCTGGCATCTCCTACTGCTATGAGCACAGCACTCAGAGGGATCTCATGTTATCTAAGAGAGGTGCGTTTTCTTATTCTCTCTCGCTCTCTCACTGCTCAACGGCTCTGAATCCTGGTACCAATTTTCTGGTCTCATTTTTCCCCCTTACATGTCAGTAATGCTCCACTCTGCCCTGCCCATAACTCTCTCCTCCACTAAATATTTAACCAAAGTGGGAGAAAGCCAGTTCGGGTTCTCTGAGGATGGCAGCTGTGCCCCGCTTTCATGTTGCTCCCTCATTACCGGACCATTTGACACAGGCAGGCAAAGCAGTTCAGCAGATCACTTCCTGAGACCTGCTAATTAGCCAAATGAGGCCAGGACAAAAGCGCTTGACAAGTGGAACTAGGAAAGAGAAAGAAAAGGAGAGAGAGGGGAGAAAGGTTGTCGTGGAAGCGCACTGGAGAGTTTGTTGAAGAGGAGTGCACTCAGTGATTATCTTCTTTTTTTCTGAGATATAGGATGAAACTGAAGAGCAAAGTGCTCCTTGCTATTTTCTCATAATTTGGAACAATCATTCTTGTAATTTAAAATCTTCACTTCACTAAAATCAACAGACATGGCAGTCTCCATACAATATTCAGGGTGCATAATGACGTCACAAGCGAGAATGATGGCTCACGTACAGTTTAAAATAACATGCCGCTGGATGGCTATAAATACATGCGGCTGTTCATACAGCTTTTCCTATGGCCACGAGTGACTCACAGTGTTGGTCTCTTCTCCTCTGGATTTTGGTTCTTTCTTTTTTTCATCTTCTCTCCCTATTTAAATGCTTCCTCAGTCTTCTATGTCCCATTTATCTGCTTTTCCAGTTTGCAGAGATTTTAATTGCCTAGTGTTGCAGAAGTGAAATACCTCTACAGTACCTTTCAAACTAAAGACTTGAAATCAAAGGCAGCTGCCCCAATCTAGTGCACACTAACCCATCACCATTATGAACACCATTGTTCTTACACAATGACTAAATCAGCATTCCTGTACATTATTATTGTTATTCGCTTGATGCTATTGTTAGCCATTGTGTCAGATGATGGTTCTTTAGAAAATCTGTGTGTTTTACTCACATTTCTTTTTCAAACATGGTTCTTCAGAGAACAGAAAGTAGTTCTTCTATGGCATCCCATTTATTTTTCTATGACAAATCACATTCAATGTTGGGCTTGTGTCCAGTGTTCCAAAACTCCAACAAACTCAAAGATTCCCAGATTACTTCCAACACTTTCTACAAAATTGCAACAAACTTCAAAAAGCAAGTTCAATCTCAACCCTATACCAACATAAACTATTAGACTCTATTGTTTGTCTTCAAATATTCTCTGTCATTTAAGTGTTTCAGCACGAACCAAAAAGATCCAGTCTAGCATTTTCCACCAAACAGTAATACTATTAAGCAAACATTTTTCAATATTTTCCAGCTTTTAATTAACATTTTCCCATATACAGCTATAGTTTCCCACTCATGTTCAAGCTTTACAATTCTATTACAAAGCCCATTTTCCAGCAAGTACCAACATTCCCAAAAACATTCTCTTGCAAACCCCAACCCACATTTTTCTACAGATTGTAACTTTTTCCAACAAATAGAAAACTACTTCTAAAATGTTGTCCAAAAATTTCTAAAATACCCAACACCAACATTTATGAACAGACTCAAACATTCAACACCAGGGGTAGGCAACTCCGGTCCTGGAGGGCCGTTGTCCAGCACAGTTTGATGGTAGTCCTCCTCAAACACATTCACTAAACCTGACAATTAACTGGCAAGTTGAAACAGGTGTTTCTGAGGAGGGAAATCATCAAAACATGCTGGACTAGTTGCCTACCCCTGTTCTACACTAAACACGATTATTCACTAAAGTTCACCAACACATGCTAAAAATTCACTTAAAAAACAAGTTAGAATAGGTCTATGGGCAATACAAAAATGTTCATGAAATCACTCTCACATAAAGAGATATCACCAGGTTAATTCTCACTGTCTGGCTTATATTCAAAACATGTGGTTTCAGTGCTCATCAAACTAGCAGACAAAATGGCAGATCTTCAACTAATCTAGTTGGTGGGATCTCAACAGATGAAGTGCGGTTCTATGCAAGTTGGCCAATTGGGACGTAACAATGGTCCCTTCATCTAAACGGCTCATTTTTGAAAGGGCATGTAACTGTGAAGAATAAAGCTGGTGATATCTCTTAATGTGAGAGTGATTTTGTGTAAAGAACTTCATGAACATCTTTTGTATAACCCATAGATATATAATAACATAAGTGAATTTGGCATAATAGGTCCCCTTTAAAAGCTCCAACATTCTCTGCCAAACACCAACATTCTCCAACAAAATCCAACATATCTTTCAAATACCGAAACTCCAACAAATACCATCATTTTCAAACAAGCATTAAATTACTTTACACATAGAAAAGTCTCCACCAAACACCAACATTTACCATGAAACTCCACCAAAGAAAAGAATTCTTCAACAAATTTGAGCATACACCATAAAATATCTACACTGTCCAGAAATTACATATACTAACATACTGATGTTAAGAGTTGAATTTACCTTATTTTAATTTTTTAAAAAACTTTTGGACTATAGTCTACCACCTGTCACACACAGGCATGTCACACCAACCCAAGATTTTGGTTTGCACACAGAGATATTTGTCAAAACAACAAGATTAGGCTTTAATCATGTATAAAACAGTATGAATCTATAAAGGTCCAAGTTTTCCATCTAAAAGCCCCTTTACAATATGTCCCAGTGATGATTATTTAAAAAATGATTGTTTCTTGGATTGCTGTTCCATGTATGAATTCTGAATGGCAGAGGTTAATGTAGAATGGCCTCTCATTTTGGAGAAGGGCCCAACCAGTTCATACCATAATTCATTGTTCATGGTGTTACCTTCTTTAAGTGATCTGAGCTCTAACTGACCGTGACATTAATTTTTTATGTATGAGTTACCCGGAGGGACTTGCTGGACAGAAATAAATCTTTTTAGCCCTTTCTGTAATTGTATTCTGGCGAACGAATTTCATTGATGCCACACAGTGAAAGACGATAAACGGCAAAGCAGATTGAATCCAATAAAATATAAATGTGAAATAAAAGCTGAGGTAGAAGGATGCATACGCTCAGCAGTGGTTAAACCCCCATCGATCATGCTAGAATATCTCTTGGGCATATCTACATAGATTGATTTGCTGCATTTCCAATGAATTCCATCTTAATACCAAGCAGATGTAGCAACAACAAGACATGGCTACAGGCCCAAATTTGTTTGTTATTCATGTATGCCTTCATCTGACATTTCCGATTTCATCATCTCTGTTATCATCTCTCCACGGTGGCGACCTGTTGAGCGCTATGCTGGGGCTCCCCAATATATCAAGTTTTGAAAATCAATGAGAAACTAGAGACATTTTTTCAGGAAAGCTGATTAATGAGCATGTATCCAGCTGTATCTGATGTAAAAGGCCTTAGAAAAGTTGATTTCTTACTATTGTATTGCTGTATGTTTTATTTATATGACATATTTACTTAATTAGTCATAATAGTTATGTAACTTAAATCTCATATCAGGTCATTGCAAGAAAAATGACTGAAATTAGATATATGTTTGAAATTGTGTGATTTTTCAAATCAACATTTTGGATACATTTGGTTACTATGCTTCATCCATTTGTTGAAATGTTGTATTTCATAAATATTTTGCATCACATTTAAATTTTATTAATATAATTAATATAAACAAATAATATTTTTCAACATCTCTGTGCCCTTTAGGATTAAACTCGCTATTTCTGTTGTAGTTCCTTTGAGACTGATATATGTATATGACCCTATTCTAATAGGCTGCCCTGTATTTTACCTAATTCAAAAAGGGGGCCAAGTTGCGTTTGCTGCTAAACTAGATTTCAAGCGTGAGTATATTGGACCAAGCTAGGAAACGTATGTGAATATTTTTATTTTTGTGACATTACAAACTTGATATGTCTGCCCATATCATGGAAGCTTGCATTTTCGAATTTTTTAACTAATAGAGAACCAGAGGGAGTATGCATCATGTATCTTAGTCTTGGAGGCTACAAAAATAGCCTGTTTATCTCTAAGGGACTAAGAAAGGTTGAAAAAAAAATGCAAAATGTAAGATTTGTTCCCTTAAGACAGTTCTGGACAACCTCCTAAGCAAGGACAGTCAAGGATCTTTAATAATAACAAAAGGACAGTTCAGGATCTTTAATAATAATAATAATAACATACAATATCTCTGTGTCTTTTACTACTGACATTTAAACTTTATGTATATTGTTACCATATATATTCTACATGTAATTGTATTAAAATGTGTATATTTTGAATTATGTACAGTTGTCTTATTTCTTAATTACATAATAGTGACTTTACATCCTGTATCCACAGGTTTGTATCTGCACTACAGACTTTTCCCATTTCAGTCCCATTAAATTGAAAGATTCAAAGGATATTTTTGTTTTAAATTTCGACATATTTTCACTTCCCAAGTCCTGTACTGCTGTAATTGTATGGAAGAATTAGATTTATTGAACAATATCCACACTGAACTTCTAAATTAGGTGGCATTTGTGAAAACTGTTAGTAACTAGTAAAAGGTATTTTGGACAAATTCGTTCCAGAGGCGTTCTCCAAGAATATGCTCCAATCGAGAGTGAAGTCTTTCTAAATGATGATTAAGCAGTTGTTCCTAGATGAGAAAAAATAGAAAATTACCAGTAAGCAAATCCATGAGAAATCTGATGTTTGGCATGTGCAATTTGCAAAAATAGCTTCAAATACTTGAACAGCTCAAACTCTGATGTCTATTAAAAATGATTACATAGCTCTTTTCCATTTGGCTGGTAGCTGCATGGAAAAAGGCATATTTTCTCTTGGACATCTGCTCTGATGTAGGTATAAAATGATCATCATGCTTCATCAAACACATAGGCCTATATTTGGTAAAAGCCACAGACTAAGAGAACTGCAGTTTTTATGCAAACAAGGGTATTTTCAGAATACATACAATATAAAAACTTTTGTATTAGAAAATCAATCTATAACAAATTTGTCCCATTAAGTGAGAAATTTCAGAGAAAACCTCCACCCCCACTTAACATTAACTAGTTACTAATGCGGTTTCCATGAACACCACCTCATTAAAAGTTCAGTGTAGATATTGTTCAATAAATCTGGTTAATATGCAACGTGTCGAGTAATATCTATTACTCAATATCACAAAAATAAATGGCAACTATAGTAAACAGACTTACCGAATCAGCATCATTGGAGTAAACAGACTTACCAAATCAGCATCATTGGCGTGGGTCAATAAAGCAGTGGAGTGTAACTTGATTGACTGGAGGTAGGATGAATTGAGACAGGGATCGATTGCTTCTCACTGTTGACTCTGTAACTTTTGAAACTGAATTTTTGAGACACATTTAACATTTTACACTGAATTATTTTTTGAGATTGAATTTTTTCACACTGAATTTTTTTATGCTGAACATTGAAAAATCAGTGCTATAAAATTAATGCTTTTTAAAATTTTAAGTCTGATTTTGATGCTGAAAAAAAATTTCATTTATAAACTTCGATGGTACAGAAATACTCCCATAGAACAGTCATGTTATGAATACTAATGAATAACCACCTTATGAAATAATGTGATTTGTGTGGAACTACAACTTAAACTACAAACTGTGTTTCCCAGCTGTCTTAACTAATGTGTGTTTGTTTGTTCTGGCAGTGGGAGACAGAGCAACACCGGAGTTTGGAGGAGCGTGGCCGTTTGCTCCTGTGCCTTCAGTTCCTGCCCCCACCCCAGGACTCAGAGGGTGGAGAGGTCCTGACAGAGTCTAAAGAGAGAGCCAAGGGTGGCCTATGTGTGGGTGTCCGACGCTGCGCTCACTTGGCCGCCATGGATGTTAATGGCTTCTCAGACCCCTATGTCAAAACGTGAGAATACAGGCCTGGTTGTTGCTTTTTTTTTTTTTTTGCTGTGATGTCCTCTCACTCTCTCCCATTTAGTAGGATGAAGATTCCCCCCCCCAAGGGAGAGCTATAAGTATCTAGTGGGTGCAAAATGTGAGGAAAGTCACACCACTCAATGGACTTCTATGCTGAGAAAACTAATTCTCAAGAGGTTCTTTAATACTTTTAGTAGAAATCAGATTCGATTAAACACATTTGTATTTGTTTATATAAAACTGTGGACAGGATCCATAATCCTCCTAATGCCCCTACAGTCAAAAGTATTCTGACACTTTCTTATTTTTATTTACATTTACACATGCAATGTCAATACAAACAGAAGTAAATATATTAAAATTTAAATTAAATGTATAGGAAACCAGATAGCATTTCATTGGTTCTCAGGGGCAACATTTTTAAACAACACTCAAATTGAAAAACTACAGAACCCTAGCAAAGCTTTAAACATATCTGTTAATAAAAATGGTTTCAATAATACCAGAATAATAGTGAAAAGTTTTTAGACAAATCAGTTTTTAGACAAATCAGTTTTGGAACAACGAATTCAGTCCATAAACTCCTTATCAGTTCAGCTCACTGTGTTTGGAGAAAAAAAGGTTTTGTATACAATTCCAGGAACACCACAGCCACAGTGAAGTAATGGAGGCTGATCCACTGCAAATGGTGCTGATGTATCATATATCATTGAAGAAACATGACTGGAGTGCTCGGCAGATATTAGAATACTGAATCACATCAAAAAGGGCATTTTGACATAATATACAGCCAAAATAATTAAAGACTCATTTCTATAAACAAATTAAAGGGCTTCCGTGGCCTCATCATTCTGCTGACTTGAATCCCCATTATATTTTTTGGAGGATTTACAAATTCACAGTCTAACAGAGGGGACTCTCGTAACCGCAGGGTTCTGAGGATGGTGTCCTGTAAGTTCTCTATTTAGCATCCTGTATGTTTTCCACCATGTTCTATATCTGCCATCCTGTATTTGTTTCACCATGTTCTACAGCTATTGGTTCTGCTATGTTATATATTATATATACCATATATAACATTCTACATCTACCATTCTGTACCTGTTCCATCTTCTATTTCAACAATCCTGCATTTGATGCTCCACCATGTTCTATGTCCACCATTATGCATATTTTCCCTTCTGTTTTATACTTTCCATCTATTATGTGTTTCACCATATTCATTTAGAATGTGTTCCATGGTGTTCTATACATGGTATCATTCTGTACTCTGAAAAGGGTTAGTCTTGTCAAATCTTGGCTCCCCTGAGTTTTCCGCCTTCATGCTCTAAAGGAGCCTGTTGGAGAAAATGCTTCGTTAAACTGAACAGAAGGGACTGCAATAATGACTTCAATAATGTAACCAAACTGCTAGCATAGCATCATTAGCATGCTTAATGCCTGTCTGGAATGTGCGAGAAGGAGTGTGTGTTTGTGATGGGAGAGTGATACGTCTTGACAGACGTCAGATGGAAAAGTGGGTCTCCTGCTATATTTGCTTGAATGCCATCAATGTCCTTAAGCTCAACATTGCATCAGTTCGTTTACTCCTCTTTTGTTTCCTTTTGCATCCTTGCAACCATTTTTATTGTTTTATTTTGTCTTTTATACTGTTCTCATAAATGCTGTCCCTCCCAACACTTTATTTTTACTACTTTCTATTTCTCCCTTGTTTCCTGCATGCTTTTTGTCTCTTCTATATTCTTACTTTGCTTTGCCTTTTTCTAATTTATTTTATTTTTTCGCTCCCATCCCTCCATGGCTCCCACTATTGCCTGTAAATGTTGTGGTGAGGTAAGAAATTTAGGCAATTAAACATAGGTTATGACTGTTCTTCAATATTAACCCAGTCTCTCTCTCTCTCGCTTTCTTTCTATCTCTATTTCTCTCACACATTCACAGGTACCTCAAGCCAGATCTGAAGAAGAAATCAAAACACAAGACTGCAGTTATTAAAAAAACATTAAACCCTGAGTTTAATGAGGTATGTAGGTATGTGAGTGTGTGTTTGTGTAGTTATGTCTATTCTCCAAATGCCCAGAGAAAACATTAATCTTATCATTGTGGAAACGAGTTCCAACCATTAGTTATAACTCCTCCAATCACACGATAATGCCGAGCATGTAAGGGAGAATGATAGCATGTGCTTCCCCCAAGTCACACAATTCCCAATGATATCTTTTCAGACTATTATTGGACTCAACATGTTGCACTATGCAATACAATGTAATTTGCTTAGACCTACATTAATGTACCCCTTGTTCTGAGAGCAAACTGAGATTCCCACTGGAAACCCGTGTTCTCACACACACACTCAGTGGGTGTAAAGAGTAGAAAAAGACCAGAATACCCATGGTACCAGCTACATGGACGTCGAGCTGTTGAGGGCACTATACTCAACGGCTGAGCACTGATTCCTACCAACTTCCCTGTATATATGAATTGTGATGCATGTCACTTCCAGGACCCTGTACACGTCACATGACCAGTGCGTGTGACAGTACCCCCACTACCGGACCGTCTTTAGACAGACCCAACTCAGAGGATACCCAACAATGGTAGTCTTACATAAGTGAAGTGGCCAGGATGAACCAACTGGGGCGCCAAGAACATTTTTTGGACCATAGGCTGTGCAGTCAACTAGATGCTGAATGCCATTGCATTGCGAGTCAAGGATCTGCCTGACGGTACAGTGGGACCACTATCAAGGATCGGAGGCAGAGTATTTACTGAAGGAACCAAGGATGAGTTGAAGACAGGCTAGAGCTTGGATATGTGGGGTACAGAATGTACCTGAAGAGAGACATGCAGCTGGAGCCGTAAGGTGTTTGGGGTGAACTTCTTGGGTTCAGTACGGTGGCCCCTAGAGACAAAACACAAACAAAAGAAAACACACAAACAAAATGAAAAACGCGCTGCAAGTAAAAAAATACAAACCAAAGAAAAACACGCTGCAAGTAAAAAAAGACAAACCAAAGAAAAACGCGCTACAAGTAAAAAAAGACAAACCAAAGAAAAGCGCGCTACAAGTTGATAACTTTAATTCATCTGTCAGCTTCAATGCGCCATTCAATGGTGTCAGTTTGCGAATGAAATGTTAGCTCAAGGTTGTTGGTTGCTGCTTATATTATCCATTGTAAAGGAAAATGTTTGTTCTTCCAGGGAGCAATGTTTTGTCCATATTGTGGCTATAACCTGGGAAATGTCGTTAACTTTTGTGGATCATGTGGCAAGAATATCGAGTTTTTGGCAGACATAGATGACAATGGTAAGTTTTTGAATGGATATCAAACGACGCTAAAGTTGCCTCAACCAGTTACTCTATAAGCTTTAGATATTTGCTGTTGAATTCTGCAGTCTTATTTTAATTATTCTATGTTAGTTATATAAAAGACACAAGCCCACTGCATATCATTTGGGTCAATAGGGCTTACTTAGATCTAGCTACCTAAAACTTGATGTTATGTGTAATATTCACAAAGATGCCCTACAAAATCAAACAAAATAATATTTTGGTTTATTAACTTCCCCTTAGAGTGATGTTCTTTCCCAACCTTTGCCTTTTTTGAGCTTGTGTCATACACAACAGCGTGCAAGTCGAAGTTGTTTGCAACGAAATTGCTGTTGCCTTTGCAATATGAGCTCACCACGCCCCCTAGCATCGTGGAGCACTTCCTGTTTGGGATCGTCTACTTGCAGCGCATTTTTCTTTGGTTTGTATTTTTTACTTGCTGCACGTTTTTCTTTTGTTTTTTTTTTTTTACTTGCAGCACGTTTTTCTTTGGTTTGTCTTTTTTTTACTTGCAGCGCATTTTTTTGGTTTGTCTTTTTTGACTTGCAGCGCATTTTTCTTTTGTTTGTCTTTTTTGACTTGCAGCGCGTTTTTCTTTTGTTTGTCTTTTTTGACTTGCGGCGCTTTCTTTGGTTTGTCTTTTTCACTTGCAGCGCGTTTTTCTTTGGCTTGTCTTTTTTTACTTGCAGCGCATTTTCATTTTGTTCGTGCTTTTTCTTTTGTTCGTGTTTTGTCTCTAGGGGCCACCGTATTTCAGTGCCAAACTGTAACTTGCAGGTGCAAGTCAAGTCAAGTGAAGTTTATTTCTAAAGCACTTTACAGCAGTTGTTCCACTACACCAAAGTGCTGTACAAGAAACATATATGCACATGTTAAAATACAATGTAAAAACAAGGAACAACAACAAAAGGAAAAGGAGTAAAAGGCAATAAAAAACAACAACAAAACAGCAACAAAAGATATAAATGTTGATAACTTTAAAAGTCTGGGGAGACTATCGAGAACAGATGAGTTTTAAGCCTAGATTTAAAAGCAGAGGTAGTTGGTGCAAATATAATATCACATGGTAACGGATTCCATAAACAAGGCGCAGCAATTGCAAAGGCTCTATTGCCTTTCAGTTTAAGCCGAGATCGAGGGATATGCAGGAAGGCATTACCATTAGATCTCAAGGATCAAGGGGCTGGCTGAAAATTAACAAGATCTGCTATGTATGATGGGGCCTGTCCATTAAGAGCCTTAAAAACCATTAATAAAATCTTAAAATGTATTATAAAATGAACCGGGGGCCAATGAAGAGAAGTTAGAACTGGTGTAATATGTTCTCTATTTTTAGTACTAGTCAGCAGTCGTGCTGATGCATTCTGAACCAGCTGAAGCCGTGCTAAGAGTGACTTTGGGAGACCAAAATAAAGAGCATTGTAGTAGTCCAGATGTGATGTAATGAAAGCATGTATGGCCTTCTCAAGATCATTAAAATTTAGAAAGGGCTTAACTTTGGCTAAAAGTCTTAACTGATAAAAGCTGGACTTGACAACAGGGCTTATTTGCTTGTCCATTTTAAAGTCTCCATCCATAATTACACCCAAGTTCCGTACCGAGGACTTAACATGAGGTTCTAAAGAACCGAGGTCCAATTTAGGGTAGTTATTTCAGGCATTGGGCATAAAAAAATAAGAACCTCAGTTTTGTTTTCATTGAAATTTTTTGAAATTTCATAGAAGTTAAGAGCCATCCATTCTTTAATGTCATCAAAGCAGTCAAGTAATGATTTTAAAAGACTGGTGTCAGCCCATTTTAAGGGCAGGTAGATTTGTGTATCATCAGCATAAAGATGAAATGAAATGCCATATTTTCTTAAAATAGCTCCCAGTGGAAGAATGTATAAAGAAAACAATAAGGGGCCATGTATAGATCCCTGAGGGACTCCACAGTAAACAGATGCCCGAGAGGATGTACAGTCACCAATACTGAAAGAAAGCCTTCTGTCAGAAAGGTAGGATCTAAACCATTCTATTGCAGTCCCGGTAATGCCCACACAATGCTGCAGCCGGGAGATTAATATGCTATGATCAACTGTATCAAATGCTGCTGTAAGGTCCAGCAGTACAAGGATAGCATAATCACCAGCATCAGTAGCTAATAAAAGATCATTGCAGACCTTCAACAATGCAGTCTCGGTACTATGGAGAGCTTTAAATCCTGACTGTAGAGGTTCAAGGATCTTATGCATATCCAAATAAGACTGAAGTTTAAGCAGGACCAGTTTTTCCAGAAGCTTAGAAATAAAAGGAAGTTTAGAAATTGGTCTAAAATTAGACAAGATGGAAGTGTCAAGATGCGGTATCTTTAACAGTGGGTGGACTAAGGCAGTTTTGAAGTGGACTGGGACAATACCAGATGTCAGACTACTATTGATCAAAATCTGAATACAAGGCCCTAGAACCACAAAAGTGTCTTTAATGAGACGGGGAGGGACAACATCTATAAGACCAGCTGAAAGTTTCATATTACAAATCACTTCCTCAATGATGGACAAAGACACTGGCTCAAACTGACTAAAAAAAGACAAACAGGGTGGAAAGGTTAATGGAGCGTGAGAAAAGGAGTTCATGAGAGCTCTGATGTTTTTAATTTTATCAGTAAAAAGTGCAGAAATTTCTCACAAGTGTCAAAAGAGGCATCTAAACATTTGGAATGTGAGCCATTAATAGCAGCATCGATGGTACGAAAAAGAACTCCAGGTTTATTACAATTATTCGAGATTATATTAGAGAAATTTTTTTTCAGCTTTAACAGTAGACTGGTACAAACACAGCTTTTCGCTTAAAATGTCAAATGACACCTGCAGCCGATTTTTTTTCCAAAAACACTCAGCCCTCCTGCACTCACGTCTAATGGACTGAGTGACATCATTAAGCCACGGTACATATTTAGACTCGGGACGCAGGGCTTTATACTGTGCTGAAAAGTCCAGAATGGTTTGACAGGTGGATAAAAATAACAGGGTTAACTCTTCAGTATTCTGACAAGAAGAGAGTGTAGAATATAAGTCAATATTTTTTATACTGGCAGAAAGGATTTTTGCCCTGGAGGAGGTTAT
>JBBKCR010000101.1:23735804-23770357 GCA_037577295.1 Ladigesia roloffi
ACTGGCAGAAAGGATTTTTTCCCTGGAGGAGGTTATTAAGCGCCGAGAGCGCATCGCCACACTCGGCTTAAAGGTAGGGCGCGAAACAGAAATATCAAATAAAATAGGCCTGTGATCAGAAAATACAGCATCTAACGTTTTAACATCAGACACAGAAAGCCCATATGATAAAATAAAGGTCAAGTGTATGTCCCATCGTATACGTAGGGCCAGTGATTGATTGCTCTAAAATAAAAGATTCCATAATATCCAAAAAATCTCTAGCAAAGCCAAATCCTGTCGCTGATGAGAAACAATCATCCTGGTTGGGATGTTTAGTGGTTGTTGGCCCACTGGATGCCCATGCAATCTTTCTGCCAAAGCCATTTGCACTGGTAGGCCGATGGTACATCAACCTCTGGCTCCTGGTTTTCAAACATCAGAGGTTGGAAATCATTGCATACCTCAAATGGACTGAGCTTGATGGCAGATGATCTGAGGAACTTGTGGGGGAGCTCTGCCCAGAGGAGATCAGGCAGTCAGCAAAGAAGCACCTCAAGAAGCGTTCGATTTGTTGGTTGGTCTGCTTGGTCTGACCTTTAGTCTTAGATTGTAGCCTAAGGAGAGACTTCAGGAGGAGTTGATCAGACGGCAGAGGGCCTTCTAGAACTTGACTGTGAACAGGGGTCCTCTGTCCAATATGATGTTCTTGGGGAGCCCATGCAATTGAACTAAATCTTCTAAAACAAACTAGGCAGTCGTATTGGCAGTGGGGAGTCAAGTGAGGACCACCAGGTGCACAGCCTTGGAGAAGTGATCCACAATAGTGAGGTTGGTGTTCTTTCCTTCTGAATCCGCCAGGCCGGTGACAACCTCCTTAACATCCAAGGCCATGCTGGGCCACCAGAAGGCACGCTGAAGTAGAAAGAGCAGTATCAGGGTGGCCAGCGATGACCAAAGTATGAGCCCACTGGAGGGTGACAGATTGAAGTCCAGTGGACTTGAACAGTCAGTTGGGGCTCCAAGGTCTGCCCTTGTCAGACTTGATCTTCTAACTCCCACTGTAGAGGAGACTGGATGGGTCGTGGTTGCAGGACAAGTGCGGGTGGCATTCTTGGTGTTTTTCAATGCCGGGCAGTAAGATAATGTTTAATTGTCGAAAAATAGAGCCCTTTGTGTCTGCCTAGAGTTTAACTGTGTGGTTACTAGAAGGTGATCAGGCCAACTGCTAGTGGTTCCCTACCCCTTACACTTGCTGGAGAAAAAGTGCATGGATGCATTTTCTGGACAACACATTCAGATCTGGGGATAGGGTGCATTAAAGTGTTGACAGAGCCAACCAGAAGAGAGGCAAATCATTTCTTCACCCACTTTGATGTCATCTATGTCACAGTGTCATCTATGTCACATTGTCAGGCATACAGCAGAACATATTCATGGTAAGACCCAATGGTGTTGCTGGACACATTTTGAAGGACTGTGCAGACCAGCAGGCAGGGGTCTTTACCAAGATCTTCAACCAGTATTTATTCCAGTGTGAGTGAGTCTATTGAGGATGCCATAGCAGCTGTTCTCCGTACTGCTCTGTTCCATTTGGAGCTGTGGGGAAGCTATGCCTGCATACTTTTTTGTACATGGCCACCAATGCCATCTTTCCTCACAGAATGGTGTCAAAGCTATTGAACCAGGGTCTATCTTAATTAAAGACTTCCTATCAAATCACTTCCAGAGGATCTTCTGTCACATTTACTTCAGCCTCAGCACTGGCCGAGTTCCTTTCTCTTTACCCTGTACACTCACGACTGTGTTCCTGCCCACCTCAGCAATAGCATTATCCATTTTTCTGACGGCACCACTGTGGTGGGGCTCATCTCTGGGCGCTACGAGTTTGTGTAACATGACCAGGTGGAACGGCTGTCTTTGTGGTATTCAGAAAACATATTTGGTCCTAAATGTATCAAAGACCAAGGAGGTGGTTATGGACTACAGGAGGAAAAAGACTGTCATTATGCCCCTTACTATCAATGGGGAGTATGCAGAAAGGGTCTCCACTCTCCAGTTTCACAAACCTGATTGTGGCCCAACTAGATGTTAACCTGAACGTTGAAACTGTAAACTGTCCATAGAGTGGAGGGCTTAGTGATGGGACCTCCCCTTATTCACCTGGTGTGGCTGTTTCTCAGATGGAGAGGGCCAGATCTCGATTAGCGGTCAGGGGAAGGCACAACAGCCGAAGAGGCATTTGCGATATTGCCTAGCCGTCTCCTTGTGAGTCAGGGAAATAGACCTTATCTGCATGGATGTCCTGTGACACAGGTGAAAGTCTCGCCTGAGCTGGTTCCAGACTGGTGGTAGTATTGGGCTGGGGATTCGCCGTCAGCATTGTATGAGGGGCTGGCTCAAGTATACTCTGCATAATTGTAAGCAGAGTCAGATCTCAGGATCGCTGTTGCCCTCTCAGCTGCCTGCCCGGTGAGAAGAGAGGTGAAAAATGTGGTGTGACTTCTGCCAGAAGGATAGCGGTTAGACTGAATCTCAAAAATGAGAGAAAGACTGGTTAAAAATATGTCACAATATGTCTGCATGAGTCCATTTTTCGGGGAGTGAAATCAGTGGTCCAGTATGGGGGGGCGATGAGGATCGGACTTCCACCTGTGGCACCTGTGTCTAAGCAACGAGATCACATTAACAAAACTCTTCATCAAGAGTCTGTTTTATGAGAAGGGAATGTAAAATTTTTGGAAAACACCCCATAAAGATGCATGTATGTGTGTGTGTGTTGTCATGTGCATCCATGTTCATGCTTGCATGCATTCAAAATAAATGCATGAAACACACCCACAAGGGTCACTACAAACGCTGTTTAAATGTCAAGCACCAACTAGATGAAGTAGGTCAAAATGACATAATGTTACTAACATAATGCACATAATGCTTGGTTGTGAACTGTACAGTAATAATGCATATTTATAATGATTATTTTAAATCTAATTCCTTGCACCATAATGTTTTAACTTACTGATAGCTCTATCTCTTCCTTTGTCCTTTACAGGAGTTCTTCTATGAGATTACATTTAAAGAGCTAGCGACTAAGACACTGGAGGTTACAGTATGGGACTATGACTTGGGAAAGTCCAATGATTTCATCGGTAAATGGTCTTACTACTGTACAACACTTCCCTTCATACTAGATCTGTAATATACTGGCATCCTTCAAATTAAAGTAAGCTTTGGGATTGCTTAGTGGGCCACATCACTTCTTGACTGTAGCAGTAAAAATAATAAAATATCTTTAAAAGAGTATGAGCATGGTAAAGACCTGTTTGTACTTGTTTTTTAGTGGGCTGTGTATTTTCTTGTTGTTTTGTTAATGGATTTTCAAAACTTGCATTTCATATAAACTAATATCAGTTTATTAGTGAAGTGTGTCACCTCTCTCACTTAAAACTTTAACCAATTTGATCAACATCATCAGGTTTAGCAGACTTGTGGACACAGTGTGATTGACTGTGAGCTGCAAAAATAAGTAAAACAGTGCCACAGTCAGACCTTTCAGACAACACAGAAGACTGGTCTTGGATCAGATTCCTGAGTAATTATGATGGATATTGCCATAAAAACGTATTCTAGTTCAGCTCCCCTAATCCTGAGGTCATTGGTGAAATCAGACTCCATTGTCTGAGAAAACTACATGGAGCGACTGGCTACAAAGCTATTAATTCAGAGAGGTTTTGGGGATGTTTATGAAAAACATTTGGGTGATTGTTGACAATGTTAGCAATTCTTGGCTTATCAACTACATCTGGGGATCTTTTACAAAGTATTCCTTTACATTTGTTAACAAAGCCTCCCTCCACTTTTTTCCCATGATTAGAGAGAGACAGTCAGTCTTGGGCTTTGAATAGAAAGTTGATTACATGTGTGTACATCACCGTCTCGCCAGAGCATGGTGATAATTACATGTTTTGTTCTCTGTCCCAGGGGGCGTGTCACTCGGCTGTCACTCACAGGGCGAAGCCCTCCAGCACTGGATTGACTGTCTAAAGAATAAGGGCAAGAAGGTGGAGCGCTGGCACACATTGACCAACGACTTGCCAGGGTCCAGTTTCCAGGAGTGACGAGGCCAAATCCAGCTGACCCAAACTGGGCCTTGTTTCACCCATTTCCGGCTGAAAAGTCATTCATGTCAGATGTCAAATTAGCAAAAGATGAGTAGCAGTGACTAGCATGCAGCTATGCTGTACGAGTTCTGCTCATAGGAGTGTGTACCAGAACCGTACCCACACGGAAGAACATCATGTGGTGGAACTTTTTTCATTGTTACTCAAATTTTGACCATTTCTGGGTTTTATCTGCAGCTTGGCTTTTCATATCTGTTCTGCTCTACCAGCATCATTCCAGTTCACAATAATATGGCATAGGAAATGCAATTAGCAATTTTTCTATGAAGGTTGTTTTACTGAGGCATAATCTAGAATGGTTATTCTTGGGTTTATCTTGTAATAGCCAACCTACTCAAATAAGATCGATATCAGGGCTGCTTTGAGAAGTAATATGTTTAAAGTACCAACTGATTTTGATTTGATGCAATAATGTCTGACTTTTTGTTGCAATAAGGCGCTGCCATTTTTGACGATGCTTCCTAAGAATCCCTACAGAAGTGGTCTTAAATAAAAAGTGCCATTTTAAAGGGCCTATATCTTGGAAAACAGAATTCTCCTCATTTCTACCCTTTCCTCTAAAGCACATAGGTCCATAAGTGTAAATTAAAATACAAAACTGTGTTTGTGTTTCATGATCTGGCATTTATCCAAAGCGGATTCCATTCCCTACCTGCAGAGGGCAGTCTCCCTGGAACAACTTGAGTTGAAGGGTCTTGCTCAGCGAACCAGTTGTAATGTGCTGAATGTAGGATTCGATATTTTAAGATAATGTATTAATATTTTAAGATAATATATTATATTAAGATACTTATTTAAAATAATTTGTATAGAGACCATTCAGGCTAGGTGACTATTGGCTTATGTTGTCTGGTAGCTCCAGTTCTAAAAAAATAATATTTGGATACCACACTGATTGACCTGCCTGGCTGATTGACCACATTTGGGTTTGGTGGTAAATTTGACTTTTCACCAAACTGTTCCTTTAGAACTCAGTAACAGACTGTGTAATTAGGAGACAGAGGTAGGAAAGTTGTTGTGTCATATTTAGAGCTGGTTTTAATACAAAAGCCCATTCAAAAGTCATAAGTGGACCTCAAGGAAAATAAAATGGAAGGGAACTGTAGGATATGGGCCTTTTAAGAAGACACCATTAAACTGCTTGCTGCTGAAATAAATTACTGTTCCAATTATTTATTGAAAATAAGTACTGGTATGTTTGTGTGTATTGTACGGCATGTTCGATGTGTCAGTAGGGCTATTCCTTTTCTATGTTTCTCTTAAAGAATGCAAGTGTCACTCGTAATGTGTTCCTGAGGGGTTGTACAAGTATGCAGCTGTCTTTCAGATTTACTCTGACATTTCAAGAGCGGCTCACAGCACCACATGTGGCGGGTTTACTGTATAACAGAAGCAATGCTGCCTTTACTCTCTTCATCTCTCTCTGTACAATATCTTTGTTTATTTAAGGGGAATTCTTCTTTTTTATCATTTCTGCATAACACAGTGTTTTTTGTTCTAATTTGATATTTTGTACATTATATTGATCCAAGAGGAAATTACCTGTGTCCTCTGCATTTAACCTATTCATGTGAGTGAAGAAGTGGGGTGGCAACAATGGCGCCTGGGAGCAGTGTTTGAGGAGAGTACCTTACTAAAGCACTGTAATTCAAACCCACATACTTCCTAACACAGGAGCATCTCCTTAACCATGAGGATTTGTGCACTGGAGCACAGTCATGCTGGAACAGAAAAGGTTCTTTCCTAAACTGTGTCCACAATTTTTGTTTTGGCATGCTGAAGGATTCCCCTCTCAGAAAGAAAGGGGTCTAGCTCAAATGTTAAAAAATATGAAGGTCCCAATAATTTTTTCCATACAGTGAAGTTCCAGTATTATATATTTGTTTCCAGTTATCAGTTTTCTCACTACAATACCTAGCATTCATTGTGAAAAGGTGTGTTTTTAAGTAAAATCTCACTCTTGAGCCTAATGTGGCACCACTGTTGATGTAAGTAGCCATGTTTACAGCAAATGTATTAATACATCTTGTTTATTTCACAAAGCTTTAGATCACTTCTTTTGGTGCATTCATCAGTAAATGTGAGAACTATGAAACAGCCACAGATTCAAATGGCAGCAACAACAAATAAGTGCAACACTATACTCCAAAAAAAGTGTAGGGGAGAACTGTAATCACTGACTGCATCTCTATGATTCTTCTTTGTATTAATTATTCTATAAAGAATATAACCCATATCAGATATATAAGTATGTATATGGTTTGTACACTTGTACCTCTATTTGATTATTTATTTTTTTTAGTCCTGGTCTAAAAGTTGTTTAATTTGAACCGTTTTCTCAAAGGTGTTTAAATTAGTCAATGGAGCATGCAGCTGGTTATTAATGCATGTTTCATAATTGGAATAACAATAAATGTATGTTTGTACGTTTCTATGCTGTTGGGGTCTTTCACGCAAATAATGTGAACAATATGATGCATTTAGTGCATTTCTGTACACTTGGTGTTCGTCACTGTGCCTGGAATGATGCATGAATGTTTCCTTTTCCAACATGGGCTTGTTCCGTCTCCATTTATTTCAAATAATTATTTCTTAAAAAATAAATAGTTACTTGATTCAAATGAGAGATCAAGTCTGAGATCATTTCAACTGAAATCAGCCAATTTTACACTCGTAATGCAAACACACACACATACATGTATACATATTGCATTTAATTGATTTAGAGATAAAATATTTATATAGAGTTTAAATATGTTCATTAATGTATTTATGCATGTAAATGTTCAATCCCTTTTTATTATTGGTTTTACTTTTATTTTGAATATAGGTTTTTATTGATTCGCGTCTCTTTATTTCCTTTTTTCAGCCACAGCTCCATCTACTTGACTGTATATTTATTTATTTTAAAAAATTCATATAATGTGAAAAAAACATCCAGCTGATTGACAACTGCATGATGAGCGGACCATCAAGAGAGGCATTCTGGACTTCCTAAATTTTTTCCCAATAAAACAAAAAAACACTGTTGTGGAGCTCTGTTTATGTATAAAAAAGCGCACGTTTATTTTTATTCCGTGAAACTTTTATTATGAAATGTGAATAATGTAAGTCGCTGCAGTTGCCTATTTATTTATTTATTTATTTTAATATCTCAGAATTTAATGTACAACCAGATATATTTTTACTTGTTCTCATAATATCGTTTTCTATTATATGGGGTTTTTTCAGGACCTTATTGCCCCCTAACAGTGACGCGCGGGTCAGAGTGGTGTGACGTCACCGGAGAGCCTCCGGAGAGCCTCGCGCACGATGTGGGAAGCGGAGCTGCGCGCGCGGGTGGGCGCCTTACTTGGCGCGGCCGTGCAGGAGGTGCTGGAGGCGGTGAGGGAGAGTGTCACCGAGTTCGAGGAGCAGCGGAACAAGACGGAGCGAGAGAACCAGACCCTACGTAGGAGGGTCCGTGAGCTGCAGGAGCAGCTGCGCCGCGACCACCAGGGTGGGCGGAGAGCTGACACTGCGCCTGCGGAAAAAATATCGACACCGCGGTTATCCGTCATTTACACAATATATCACTGACCAGGCATTGACTAGACATTCATTGGGTTTTTGCTCGTAAAAAAATGTTAGAGCATGTGCCAAACATTAAAGGCAGTATTACAGAGCTAGTAAAGTTATTGCTACACTACATGGACGAAAGTGTTGGGACACCTAACCATTACACCAAGGACTTTAATGATGTTACACTCAAATACATAGATTTTATCATGTTGTAGCTTCCCCCTTTGCAGGCAGATCAGCCTCAGGTCTACTTGGAAGGCTTTTCACAAGATTTGAGGGGTTTTCCGTGGGAGTTTGTACCCATTCTCCAGCATCGTTGCCTGCTCACTTCTTTATTTTTTGAATGGGTTAAATGTAGAGAACAAATGTGTGCTGTTTACAATTTGCGCTGTCATGCATTAAGTATTATAAGTAGTACCTATCTAGTACCTAAACAGTGTCTAACTGTTTTCCTGTCTTTCTCTCAATTACGTCTTAGTTGTCCAACTGACTGCTTCAGTGCCCACCACCTCCTCTGGACACCAGAAACCAACCACCTTAAAATGCAGCCAACAGTCAGAGGCAACTGTCGCCACTGCAGAGAACAAGCCATCCCTCAAAGAGGAGGTTTCATCTGAAAGTCAGCGGAATATGGGTCCAGCTGAGATCAAAACTGAACTGGAACATGTAGACTATTCTGCCACAGACCAACCCATGCTTCAAAACAGTTTTTGTAGTGTGGGATCCACCATGGGTCCAAACTTCCACATGGTTCAGAGCCAGGTTGCTCCAGAGCTTCCAGCTGAGGTGGACTTTCCAGCAATGGCTCCATGCATGAATACAGAAGCCCTCAACACATTCGTGGAGCCGTTCCCTTATGAAGATGAACCAGGGCTCGCTCCGGACGGCTGGAGGCAGCGGTCAGGCCAGCAGGAGCAAGAGGAACGTCACAACTGCCTTGTATGCGGGAAAAGCTTCAGTCGAATCGGGAACCTTCGCAGCCACCAGCGATGCCACACCGGAGAAAAACCCTACACCTGCTTACACTGCGGCCGGCGCTTCAGTCACAGTGGAAACCTCCAGAAACACAAAAGAGTCCACACAGGAGAAAGACCGTACCGCTGCCTACAGTGCAGCAAGACGTTCTGTCAGTCCAGCCATCTGAAGAAACATCAGATGATCCACACAGACCGACAGATGATTTTAGGGAGGACAGAAATGGAACTCTGACAAAATATATGCCTGCATTGGGTTTGAAAAAATACACTTCCCGGCACTTTGGTTACTATTTCACCTGCGTATTTACTGTCGTAACAGTCCTGTGCCAAAGTTCTCCCTTCAGACTGCTTTCTGTATGGCTTGAGGTTTAAGGTTGTCTTTGTAAACTCTCTTTTCTTCTACTTAAAAAAGACAGTAAGACACTGGTCTCTAAGACAGATAAACCTTCAGAAGTAGTAACGTATCAAATGAAGGAAAAAGCTTTCCTCTATTAAAAAAACATATTTATTTTGAATTTTGACAATTTCTACTGGTACATTCTAAATGAAATGAATGTGTAAGAAATTACTTTAATAAAATGGAGGTAGAAGTATAGAATACAGTAAGCTGGTGAGGTGATAATTGCAGCAATTTTAGGGGTTTATTTCCTAAAGTAAAATTTTGACAACAGATATTGAATATTTACTCAAGTGTGTCTCGGAACCTTTGACAGAGAACCTCATATTTAATACTGCATATTTTACTCTTTTTTTTTTTTTACATGTAAACAGATTTTAAAATAGTCAAAACATTTTCACTCCTTTGTCTTCATATGGAAACTAAGCAGTGAAGTCATTGTCATAGTGGTTTCACACAAACCAGTACATTTGCATACATATCTGCCTGTTCAGCCAACAATAGTTTAGCTTGTCTCCATTTGCCCTGAGTGCTTCAGTCCAGGCTCAGACTAGTCAAGCCTACTAGAGCACAGCACATTTACATGTACACTATAAGAACCAAACATTGTGACTTTAACGACACTGCATCTAAATATACAGACTTTAATATGGAGTCTGCCCCCCCACCCCTCGTTGCAGTGATAACAGTTTCCAAATAAATGTTGCCCATTGATTCTGTAGAGCATTTATGAGGTCAGACACTGATGTTGGACGCAAAGGCTCTCTGTGGCCAGTCAAGTTTTTCTACACAGACATCCAACCATGTCATTATGGAGCTTGCTTTGTGCACTGGTACACAGTCATTTTGGAATAGAAATGGTTCTTCCCCAAACTGTGTCCACAAAGTTGGAAGCATGGCATTGTCCAAAATGTCTTGCTCTGCAGAAGCATTGAGATTGACCGTCAGTAATAGTAAGAGGCCTAGTCAAAACCCTGTAAAACAGATGTGTCCCAATACATTTGTCCATATAATTCATTTTGAGGGGAAAAAGAAAAAGTGAGTGGAAAATGTTCATGTGAAATTGAACTGTGACTCTTTGGTACATAAAGCCATGCTTAGTACGTGGACCTCAGGGGGAGTAAAAATAGGAACTGAAACCTGATCCTTAGACAGATGTAGTGTCACATCTCAACTGTCAGTAAATTTTTAGATAAGGAGACACACATCTGTTTTTCTGCTCACCTAGATAGCAGCAATACATTAAAATGTAAAAAATCTTTGTTTACCTGTGTGTTTTCAGTCATTTTTTGTGAGGGCTTTAATAAAAACAAACCAGTGATGAAAATGGGATTGATAAAAATGCATGTGAATTTGAAAACTCAATAAATATCATTATGTATTGAAATATCAAGTGATTATTTTTTTTCCCAATTTGTCTCCCCAGTGTAGTTTCATTCCAGCTGCTAGCCAGAACTCCCCTAATCACATGATGTCACCAACACAAGAGCATCCTTCCCTTAAGTTCTGTGAAGATCTATTTGGGCTGCTGTTGCAACACCTCATCTAGAGGTTGGGGATAAAATGCCCCTGTGATCAGAAACTTGTGGGTTTGAATCCCAGGACTGCAAGTGGCACCACTGAGATACCCTTGAGCTAGGTACCGTCTCCACACACTGCTTCCCGGGCCCTTTGTTCCTGGCTGCCCGCTGCTGGAGAATGGGTTAAATGCAGAGGAAGAATTTTGTGCGGGTCACAGTGTGCTGTGGTGTGTTCACAAAATGGTCACTTTTTCCTCAGTCAGTGCTAGCTGGCATCATGCTGATTGATTGGGACGGTCAGTTGGGATCCAGGGCAGAGATGACTGTTGTACCACTGGGGATTGAATAATGCAGAATCGAGGTACACAACAATAGATGACTGTACAAATATCAGCAGCATGACAGAGACGATGTAGTTCATAAATAGTAGTAATACTACATAATGTAGTAATAAATGACATTATTATAAATGACAGTGGTAATGAACATCTAAGTTGTTTGAGTTGAGGCAAGTTCAAGGGAGTGGTGTGATGTTGACCTGTGGGGTGCATGACTCATTAATACACTTTTTTGTGGTCATTTTTGTGGTGTCTTGCAGGATTTGTCAATTAAATTTTAACATTTAATATCTGTAAAAATGATACTGCGTTTTCACAATGATATTGAAGTTGATTGCTTCATTTGATTTTGTGAAGTGTTACAGACCTGATCAAGCCCTTTCATGTGTAGAATGCTCTCAGGGTTAGTTGATGTTTTTCAGTTTTTTTCCCGCAATACTATTAAAGTGAATGGCTTAATTTGATTTTATCAACTGAAACACACATGATCAAGCCCTTTTAGAATGGAAACAAATGTCTCAGATTACACTGATGATGATTTAATCAGGGCACATTTTGAGAGAAGCGCTCCAACAGGCAGCTGGTACTTTTAATTTGAAATCGACGAAAAGAAACGGATGTAAACGCAGGGAGCGGCAGGGGATAATTTTCTATTGAAATTACTCTTTTTTGTAGTTCCTCTTTCTTTTAAAGCCTCTATTTTATATAAGCGTGTTGTTAGGGTTAAAATGATGCCAGTGGTTAAATAAACCGATAATGAACACGTTGATAACCTAATAATTAGTAATAGTTTCTAGACCGAATTTTTATTTTGTCCATTGCGAGGATCTGCCTGCCTTTTTTTCTCCTCCAGATTGTGTTTGCCTACTTGTTTATTTACTGTTTTTTTTTTTTACTAAATCAGCTTTAAACGGGCCAATATGTCCACGACGACCCTGGAGAGGAGCCAGACGTTCTCTCGGTAATGATAATTACATATGTACTCTTATGAATGTATGTGTGTATGTATTCATGTCTACACAAACACACATTAGCTCTGTTGAAGTCCTCTTTATTAGTAGTATTGTTGTTAATTATTAAGATTTTTTTGTTTATAATGTTTATTTTTATATAATTTTTATATAATCAAGGATGTTAAGTAATCATAATAATATGGACCACAATGTGGCACACAATTGAGAACTGCTGGCAATCAGTAAATCAGATGTTTTGGATAATCATATCAACATTATGTGGACAAAATCATTGGGACGCCTTACCAGCAAGGACTTTAATTACAGTATTATTGCATTCAAATACATAACCTTTTTCAAAAACACAGTAGAACATTAAGAGTTTTAGAAGAGCTTCTATAGGTTTGTACATCTATTGTAATTGGTAAAAAAAATTCACCTCTACAATATTCCTCATTGTTCATTTGACTTTTTACTGCATAATTTCTCTGTAACATGTAATATATGTGTATAATATAGTAATATCATTTTTGGATCATGGCCACTCCCACCCCTTAGTCAGGGCTTCCTTCAACCACATTAAAAAACAATGTGTGGGGAACATGTGGCCAGAAGATCATTTGTAAACATTTGTGCAAAATTGTGGGGGGAGAACTAAAATGGAAAGATCTGTTTAGATGTATTTTTTACATACATATTTGGATGTCTGTGTAAGATTGGGTCTGTTTGGGTGATCACTGTTTGGGTGCATTATTCCTAAGTAAAATGAAAACATTCTTATACTTCTTGTGACTGTCAAGAAAAATTACTATCCACTGAGTTACCCTTGAACACATGGCTGGTGGCCTGCTACCTGGCCGCCCAGGGCTTCACTTGTTGAATGGATCAAATGTAAAGAACAAATTTCACTTTGTTTATGCTGTGTTCTGTGCTATGGTGTGTTCATGCATGACTGTAAGGGGCTGCTTTACTTACAGTTAGAAAAAGGCTAGTTGTTCTTTGGGGGCTGGTTATTTTAAGTTAACTGGTGATAAATGGAAAGTAGTGGTCATATGATGTTCAAGTTATAGAAGTGAAACCTAGGCCAGTTTAAGGCGAGCCTGACTACTTCTTGCTGTCGGTTTCACTGCTCCTTTTAAAAACTAGTTCTCATTAACTTGCCCTTGTTATTTCCCCTCAGTGAATTCTCCATCTTAAGGGCAAGAAATCATTTCCCTTAGACATGGAGTTGCAGACCACAACTGGCAATAAAAAAATTTGCTTTGCTATAGCTTTAGGTGGCATTGAACATCTGTTATGACTACTGACTTGACATACTTAGAAAAGCTAATGGCTACACTGCTAACTATAAAGCTGGACTAAGAAAGTATACACAAAATTTAAGTATCTTGTTTTGGGACAGCTGGTGCGATTTTAGCTTACTTTACACTTCCCAAAAAACATTTTATTATAAGCCTTGCTAGCTTGTTGGTTCACTAATGCTATATAGAAATATGTGTAAATGTTCCATTTTCTATAGCAAACAAATTTTCTACTTTAGGATGTGCCAAACTGCTACTGAGAGCTAGTGATTGTCACCAAAAAGCTTTCTTCACCAAAAGCCCAATAACCGGACCCGACAACCACACAATACAAACACAATAGTGGGGCTAAAATAAATTTGCAGTTCTCTGTTGAAACAGTAAGTTTATAATTAACCATTCACAAATTACAGCTTGGCATAAAATCTTCTTAGGAACCCAGCAATTTGCTAGTCTCTCAGGAAATATTTCTTTTCATATCACAGGAAACCCAGTTTAAAAATGTCTGTGAAATCCACAGTGTCTGAGTTGAGTTGAGTGGTTTGAGAGGCTTTCATCTCCTCATTCTAGAACCACGGTTACTGTCGCTTCCTGGATTTTAAAATCAAAAGACACAGAGATGTGAACAATTTAAAATATGAAGTCTAAATACACTATAAAATATATGTCAGGTGTTAATACTATGTATAAGTAACCTGCGGTTAAGAGAATTGCTAATAAAAGATCATAGTACATTATTGCATGTAATGAAGATCAGTAGCCTGTGAGTGATTGTGACATAAATAGTGATTTTCACTTGGTAAGACTATTTTAAATAATAAGATATTGCACATAATTAAAGGATTCATCGCCCATTTAGAAAACCTCACTACATATGTTAAGACTCTTGCACAAGACGGTTTAGCATCTGATATTACCATTGCGCAATGATGCACATGATTGACTATTACACATAATTGCAAAATAGGTCAGTCAGATTTACCTCCTGATAACACCGAATGGACTTGTTGACATTATAATTTTATTATGCACATTTTTAGAAATCCCTTTTTTAAAGTGTAATACTCCCGTAAAGTGAAAAATCCAAATTATGCAAATTATTGTTTTGCTTTGCACTCAACTAAGAGGCCAAAATAGCAAAGTACAAATATAATTGGACAAATGCCTTAATGGCATAAAGAAGCAAATTTGGACAGTCAACGTTTGTAGTAAGATGAAAAATGATTTAAAAAATACACCAGTGAAGGTGGAATACCTATATGGAATAGCTATGCACAGGGGCACCGCCAGAAATCTTGGGCCCCATGAAAGATTAGAATTTTGGCCCCTTCCCCCTTTATTAAAATAATATTACTTGCCTCTATCAGGGCCCCATGTCAGTCCTGGGCCCCTAGAATCATTCTAACCTTTCCCCCCCTGGCGGCGCCCCTGGCTATGCAAACAAGCATAACAAGCTCAGTAAGTTAACATTTGGTTGAACGTTGCTTTGTTGGTATGTTATAACAGGTCTGCTAATTGACTAGACAGTCTGGGTGTAATATTACAAATCTTTCTTTACATTTAATTACTGTCAATAAGCAATTTCTTCAGAAAGTCAGCTGTAAACAATTTCTGGCTAGAGCATTAGTTCTGCCATCATATATGCGGGTAAACTGAGGGTAATTATGACACTCTTTATTTCTCCTCAAACCAGCAACAACATGTCCAAGCTTGAACGCTTGAACGCCCGAGTCAGTAAGCTGCTAACGGTGGCAGTGCATGAGGTCCTGGAGGTGGTGAGAGACACTGTGTCAGAATATCAAGAGAAAACTGCCCGGACCCAGAGGGAGAACGAGAGGCTGCGACTGAAACTGCGGGATGCACTGGAGCAGCTGGAGAAAGAGAGAGAAGGTGAGTGTTGGCAAGTTAAGGTCTCACAAGATATCTTGTGAAGTCTCGTGAAATATGGAGCTCATGAGCTGGAGCTATCCATGCTAATGATTGAAGTTCGTCAGACCTTTTTCATTATTATGAAACTGCTCTTTGGGGAAATGCATCATTTTGGTTTGTCAGGCCATGCCATGAATATCAAAATATGGAAAGGAACAGCATATTTCATTTGTACGCCAATTGAAATATACTGAATTATCTTAGCACTTAATTGTACAGCCATTAAAGGTAAACATTATTTGGTCGTTCTGGAGAAACACAGATGCCTGTAGTGTGTAATAGACATCTCATTTTTATCTGTAGAGACATAACAACAAATAATTTGAACACTGAAATTTTACCTGACAGAGTTTACTATCTGACACAAACCTACAGGTTAGGCTGCTGATCATACAGTTAGTTCGGTATGTGAGGCCTTTTCCCTCAATAAATGTATCCCAATCACTGTAAATAAAATTGTGACTGGCTGATGCCACTGTCAGTTCCTAATTAATGTTATGCTTTGTGGTAAAGAATAGCCTTGCACTGTATAGACCAATTCCTATTCTCTTTTTCTTTACTTTTGTAGTGTCAAGACTTGCCGCTGTCTCCTTATCGGTGAACAGCTTGTCCACTCCGCCTGAACGAACACCTGGCTCAGATGTTAACTGTTTGAGGCTGGAATCCATGCCCGCTCAGACTGAGGAACCAGCCGTTAAAGAAGAAGAGCTGGCAAACGCTGCTGACGCTGAGACAGTGTGTGACCTGAGAGTCGCACTGACATTAGCAGATATGTGTACATCAGAAACGGAGCACGACAATGATACAGAACAAAGTGCCCAACCCTCAGGACCCTCTCCTACACACGGTAATCCTGGCATAGCTGTGGAGGACATTAAGACTGAATCTGTTGCTATAGAACAGTCTTCCCGACAACAGCAGATGTCCCAAGTGGCGTTTGATGATATTGCTGAAGATCATAGTAACCCAACCTCTGGACGAGAACTCATTGGCACGAGCTCGTATGGCATTGTCTTTGTCCAGTCAGACCTTAGGTGTCCAGTACCCGGAAGGAGCTCAAAGTCAGCCGCGGAGAGGGCCAGGGGCCTGCACGGCCCACGGGGTGAAGAAAACCATGGCTGCAAGGTAAGGATGCTCTCTGGTTCGAGGAGCACTTTACTGTTCATAATCATGCAATGGGTAATGTGTAAATAATAAGGAACCCTGGACCAGGAATGCACATCTTGCATTACAAAGAATTGACTAAAGGGTGGGGTGGTGGTAGCCAAGTGGGTAGGATGTTTGCCTCTGGACCAAGAGGTCAAGGTTGTGAATCCTCCAGGGGAAGCAATTATATGCAGATTGGAGCAGGAAAGTAGATCTCCAAGAGGAGGGTTGGTGACCACTGTCCTGAAGGATTCCAGTCAAACTGAATTGTTTTGAGGCCTAATATGAAATCCTATCCATCTGTACCACCAGGTGTGTGGGAAGACATTCAGTCGAGTGGGGAACCTTCGTATCCATGAGCGCTGTCACACCGGAGAAAAACCATACTGCTGCCAAGTCTGCGGCCGCTGCTTCATCCAGGCCGGAGACCTGAAGAAGCACAAGAGAGTTCACACCGGAGAAAAGCCCTACTACTGCCTCCAGTGCGGCAAGAGCTTCAGCCGCAGGGAGAACCTCAAACGGCATCAGAAGATCCACATAGGAGAGAGTTTACATCACCAGCGCTTCTGGAAGGATCCTCAGTAAGGTTGGGAGAAATGGCCAAAGAAAAAGGCATCATTGCTGCATTTGACTGCATTTCAGTTTGCAGTGAAGCTTACATGAGAAATGTATAAATCCAGGACAGCAACCATTGATCACTGCAATGTACAGCTGTTACATTATTTGGAAGGGGATTGTAGGGGATATGTAATGCAAAAAGTTCACACTAAATGCACATACTCATACTTTTATTGAAATAGAAACGTACAGTCTGTTAAGGTATTTAAAACATTAATACACACCTAATATTAATGTATACCGCCCAGTCCTAGCCCTCAGGGATTCTTCACTTCGGTGTACATTTTTAGCATTCAAAATAAGTACTGGCTACATGAAATGAGATCATATTTCATATCTGACTCTTATGTGACTATTACTTGTACCCCTGTTAATGTTGTGTAAGTCACACACAGTAACCTTCAGAAGATATCAAAGCAGTTTAAATATCTACAGTGTGGAACTGCTTTGATCTGGACTGTGGTTAAACAACCTGCTCACAAAATGTGAGTGTATATGAGACACACTTGGAATCATTTACACAATTTTCCACTTGCACCAGATGTAGCTGAACAGTCAAGATCTTTTTCCCCTTTTTTGCTAATCTAACCAACACTAGAAGCCTGTATTCACCCACAGCTTCTCCAGAAAAATATTTCACCAAAACTTCTCTCAACCCTCCTTAAACTGCACGCAGCTCTTCATTGAGGTGGCGCAGACTTGTGGATGTGGTTTAGGACTCATTGTGACTTATAGTAATTAATTCAAACTGAGATTAGTTTGGGGACTGTTTTAATGGAAAACAAATGGGTGGCTATAGACTTCACATTAACCTCATAGCTCCAGGTTTGTACTAGAAAAGCAAACTTTGAACTCCATAAATGTCTTGACTTATTCATTACACCTGTAATAGTGGAAAATTGAGATTTTTGAGATTGTTCTTTTAATGGCACTGAAAAGTGGAACAGAGTTTTTGAGGTTTGATCTGATGTAAAGTATTGTTTTGCTCATATTAAATCAGTTGTTGTCATTGAAATTACTCATCCAAGCAGAATAAACTGAATAACCAGCTATCACATGACCACATGAATCGAAACCAGTCGAAACATTTTTATAGTGTACTTAATTCGCAGTAGATTGGAAAGGCTAGCACATGCACAGCTCCAGAAATTTGTGTCACATTAAGTGGAGACTAAGCATATCCTACGCAGATTAGGTTTGACTAACTTTATTGTACCTGAAGTGCAATATACCAAACGTACTCATATGAAAAATGACGTTATAAGAAAGGACCAGTATCAGGATGAGGGAGTAAAATACTTCATATGGACCGCCCTAATTTCACATGGCCGTGGATGGCAAGGATGTACAAGGGCTGCTAGGAGTCCACTTGCATATATATTTCAGGAATAAGTCCAGGGTCCTGTAAAGCAATCTGAAGAAGCTCCAGTGATTTGGAGGGTTGATTCAGCTTTTTTTTTGCCTTTTACTCGATGTAGATTTTCCATGACTGTGATAACCAATTGCACCAAATGCTGATGATTATGGATATTACATTTGATTTTGTTCATCTAATAAAAATAAAATTACAGTCCTGTTGTCTGATTGGGTTGGCTGTTGACTTTTGTCTCTTGTTTATCAATGTCAGCTTCATAGCTCATATTAAAATCTGAACACCAAGGGTGTGTGTATATAAAAACATCATAAATACTATATGGAAAAAAGTATTGGGACACATGTTTTTCAGGGTTTGGGCAAGGATCCTTACTTTCACTGAAGGGCAGTCTTGATGCTTCAGCAAAGCTATGCTTTCAATTTCATGGACATATTTTGGAGAAGAACTTTTTCGATTCCAGCAGGACTATGCACCAGTGCACAAAGCAAGTTATATAAATCCATTGTTGGATGAGTTCGGTGTGAAATAACTTGATGGACCCGCACAGAGCTCATGCAACACATTTGGGATGAACTGGAACAGAGATTGCATGCCAGGCCTTCTCATCCAACATCAGTGCCTGATCTCATAAATGCTCTACAGGATGACTGGGCACAAATGCCCGCAGAAACACTACACATTCTTCCAAGAAGCGTGGAATCTGTTATAGCTGCAATTGGGGACCAACTCCATACTAACATGTATGTGTTTGAATGCAATGTAATTAAAGTCTCTGTTGGTGTAATGGCTAGGCGTCCCAATACTTTTGTCCACATATGTATATATGGACAACATGTGTGTGTGTTTGTTTAGGAGGATCTAAAACAGCAAGGGGCAGAAGTCCACATGTCCGTAGTCCTGATAACAGATTAAAACCGAGCATTCACCTGTTCTTGAGCTCTTATTGGCTAGCAGATTGACTCTTGTTCTGGAAGGTAGTATGCAGCCAATCTCAGAGCTGGAGCGTTTAAAAAAAGGTGGGACTAAAATTAGCAGGTAAAAACGAAACTGCTCTGTCTTGAGCTTTAGAACACCACTAACTTATGAATATTATTATTTTTAAATGTTTACAGGACGGTCAGGGTCAAAAATGATCATATAATCAGACTAGAGGTGTAAAAAATAAAGGGAAAGCGTACAAGGAAATACTTCAGGATATAAAATGAGACGCCTTTAAGATACTGACAAGTGTTAAGCGTGCCTTTATTTTCAGAAGAAGCTAAGGTAAAATAAAAAAAAATAGCTGAAACGGTCTCACAAAAAGTGACCCAGCGATGAGCGTGGCATGTCCGAGCTAAAAAATAAATATGCATGAGAATAAAACATTTCAGGTTGCTTGAGGGCTTCGGAGGGCAGATCAGTTAAAACTGGGTTTTGCGGAAGTGGAGACGTGTAGACAAGGAGTGGTAAGAAAATACGCCTTTAACGTTTTACTTTTTTTTGCCATGTTTCAATTACAGCACGACATACAAATATAAATGAGGTTACTTTTTAATTTACTTTTAGTCTCGTATTTGTGTGTGTGTGTCGTAGAGCATGAGGAAATCAGGTGCTGTGTTTACATGTTTTAAACATATTGTTAGAAATAAATCCTGCGTAAGAATCTCGAATGTCTCCAATCGTCTCTAATGCCAACCAAAATCCTTCTGTTCTGGTGTTCGCATGAAGAAGCTCATGATTTGGTCCAGTGATGAAGATCCATGGGAAGATCCTAAATCACTACCTGTTCTGTAGTGCACATGTGGATAAGGAGGGGTATCTCTACAAAAAGGTGGGTTAAATATACACTGTATATAGCTAGATTTATTATTTATCACGTCAGGTCCAGTACACTGTATGAACAAAAGTATTGGGACGCCTGACCATTGCAGCAACAGAGACTTAAATGACATTGCATTCAAATACATAGATTTTCGTGTGGAGTAGGTCCCTCGTTGTCCACCCTTCTTGGCTTCCACCCTACTTAAAAGGCTTTTCACCAGACTTTGGAGTATTGTTCACCAGACTTTTATTATTGTAGAGCATTTCTAAAGACAGGCAAGAAGACCTGGCTCTCACTCTCTGTTCCAGTTCATCTGAATGGTGTTGGATAGGGTTGAGGTCAGGGCTCTGTGTAGGTCAGCCAAGTTGTTCCACACAGAACTGATCTAAACATGTCTTTATGGACCTTGTTGTGAAATATACTGGGTCACAGTCATTCTGGAGTAGAAAAGGTTCTTCCCCAAACTGAACAAAATTTTGGAAGCATTTTCTAGAATGTCTTTGTATGCTGAAGACTGAAGATTGCTTAAATGGAATTAAGGAGTCTAGCCCAAATCCTGGAAAACAGATGTGTGCCAATACCTTTGTCCATATAGTAAAAGTTTTTTTGTCTTTTCAGAAATATACACACTGTGTTACTCCAGGAACATGATGCAATATTAAGAAACAGAAACAACACAAAATGACGTAAATGCAGACAAGACAAAATTCAAAGAGAGTGAGAGAGTGGGGGAAAAAAACACAAGAGCAACAAAACAAAACAAAAGGGCAAGACACTTAGTGTAGTTGCAACATTAAAAATATGAACAAATACAGTCTAATGGCAGATGCTGTACTGGAGAAGCAGAGTTGTTAAGTGATCAGAATGTGTAAACTGAGTGTTTGTCCAAAAGTGTTGACCTAGATAATAAAATGAAATGGAAAATTAGATAAATAGCCAAACATAAAATCATACATAAATTGACCTGGCTCTTATAGCTTATAGTGGGTCAGAAGACTGAGCTACAAAACTGTCTCTCTGAAAAGTGTTTTTGCATTGTCACAAAAAATAATATGTACGCTGATGCAGCCTACGGTAGTTTAGCCCCACCCATTTACTTTGAAGTTGCCAGAAGTGTTTCAGCCCAGATTTCTTTTTGAACAAAGTGCAATATGGTCATAAAAACAGATATTGTTTTCATATGTCAGTCTCAAAGGTACAGCAATAAAAACGTTTTAAGATGATATATTTTATACATGGGCTGAGCAGGAGTTTTCTCCTGGCATTTGTGTGGGGTTTTTCAGTTTTGCCAAACAGATTGCCTCTTACTTGTTTTTCTCTATTTAGAACAAGGAACCTCAGAGATTAGAGTTGTTGCAGTGTGATTGAACAGATTAACACAGCCATGATTATCTTATTCATTACCAATTGATTAATTAAGTCCAAAGCGTACAACCTCTTTGACAAGATGGAAGTCTTGGTTGGCTTTTTTAACTTGAAATGTGCTTTCATCAATATTTTCTAACAGAAAACTCCCGAATCATTATTTTAAACCTGTTTCCTCATCTGAATGAATTCATAAAAAAATTATTATAGTGATTTAGTCCCCTTCAAACTCCAAGTTCTGTCTGATGTCTACCCAGGGTGAAGTGAACACCTCCTATCAGAAGCGCTGGGTCACCCTCAAAGGGAACCTGCTGTTTTATCGGGAACGCCGAGGGGACAAGGAGGTGTTAGGGGTTATTGTGTTGGAGAACTGTGCTGTACAGCTGTGTGATTCGGACGAGCATTTTGCTTTCTCACTGGTGTTCAACGAGGCTGGTCTGCGAACATACAAGTTCTCAGCTGAGAACCAGGCAAGCCAGGAGAGCTGGGTGAAAGCCCTCCACTCAGCCAGCCACAGCTGCCTCTCCATCCTGTTGCAAGACCTCCACCAGCAGTACATTGGTAAGAGAATGAGTCATCTTTAGAGCTTGGGTAACTTTCTTTGAGAACTTCCATACTCTTAAAGTTTTACTCAATTTTCCATGGTAATTGTTACTTTATGTTCATTATATTCATACATATTTCATACTTATATTTCAAGTATCTGGAGCATAATAATTAATTGATTAATGAATGTGTTGATAAATAATTCACTGAATTTATTTCTGGATATAAATTTGTTATATCTTTACATTTAACTTTAACATATAATAGTCATGTGCACTTGTTCAATGTTTTGACACAATTTTTTTGTATATTTTTCAGTTGTTTTTACTGTTAAGAACCAAGTAAAATATTTCTTATGAATTATTAGAATATAATAGAAATGAGCAGAACGTTTTACTACATCATTTCATACAATTACCATTTTATGCATGTATCTGCAACCAAACTGATTTTCTGTTACTGAAAACAGTGTTTCCTGGGTGAACATTTAAAAATGTTTTCTCTGTATATTTGTTTCAGGAGTTTTTAAGAATTGATCATGCAGTTCTGTGCATTTCTTCTGTAGTGCACTAGGTGGCACTGTTTGGCTCTCTTGACAGGGAGGAAGTCTAGAACAATTAGCAAAGTTAGCTATTTTCAGGATTTCATTTATAGGGCTGTCTGAGAGACAGCTCCGAACATGATGGAATTGTAGAGGAAAAATATCAAATGTAATTTTCAGTTGGCATTGTTCTTCTTAAATATTTTTTTCTTTTAGGGTTCAAAACACTCTTCAGGCCCTACTGCAAATTAGCTTAAAGTTGGTTATCTGAATTGTTGATATTCTTGTCTTACAGAAGTGACAAAAACGGCAGGTGTGGATCCAGTGGACTGTTTGCGTCTGGTGAAAGACGGCATGCCTAATTCTGAGAAGCCACATATAGCCTCTGTGTTTTACACACAGAACGCTGTGCCAGGAGTTAAAGGATCAGCGGGTCTTGGAAACAACCAGCTGCTTCGAGCCCAGGCCACCGGTGACAAGTCTGCCGGCAAGCGCTCCCCTAGACTCTGGCCTAAACGACATGCCCACGTTACACCCATTAACGGACCAGCTCCGCCCCCTGGGGAGTGGACTGAGCCGACAGAGGACTTTAGCAAAATGCATGAGGATTTTGGCAGGGAAGTGAGGCGACTTGTGGCTGATTGGCGGAAAAGGGGGGCAGACTTTGCCGGAGGGAAATTTAATTGATTTTAGTTAAAGCTATAGTTAAATGTATAGCTCCTTTCAAGTAATATTTGATAATTCAAGATTTGTTTAATGTCTGATGTTGATCTTTTAATTATGAGGCTCTTTAAATTTGCACAAAAACTATGGGGCTGACCTAGTAATGGAAGTTTATACCACACCACTTAGAATTGCACAGGCTGCGTGACAAAATGATCAGACTGTGGCCTCACACCACATTAAGCAATCTAATATAGGCCTGTACGTCTAGAGTTTTGTCTGTGTTTTAGATTCATTATGTAATGTTAAACCACATAAGCAACTCATGTGTTTTGAGACAAGCGTGTATGATTTTGGTTGGCAGGTACCCAGAGACTTTTTGGCAGGGTTAAAATATCCATTATTGATAGCTACATTAGCCTAGTGGCTCCAGTGCAAAACCTAAAACAGATTTAAAACACAATGGCTAAACATCTAGGCTGATCAGCTACATCTGGAGAATACTGTGTACGCTTATCCATTGCCACTTCTATTATTCAAGGACAAAAGTAGAACCATCTTGGAAATGGTGTAAAGCTGGGTTGTCCACAGCTCACTGAAAGGCTGAAGAAGTCTCAAAGAAAATAAGCTCATTTTTATTAGTCATTGGTAATTACTTTACAAATTATAATAAAAACGTATCAGAAACTAATGGAAACGCTGATAAAATTATTCCAGTCTGAGTTAAGCTAAAGGCTTCCCATTTTATCCCCTTCTTGTGATGTCAGCACTGAGACCGTTCAGCTGTTTTAACCACCTGTTTGGGCCAAATACGTTTTAATGTGCTTTTAACAATATATCGAAACAAAAAAACTCCCAAATCAGGAATTTAAAACTATTCCACACACCAAGGAGAATGTGAAGCTAAGTGTTGAAAAAAATATATACTCTCATAGCATTTTGCAGCTAAAAAAAAACCTTTGCGGCTGTTTTTTTTCACTGATATGATAAACTCTGAAAATGAGAGAGCGTGATCCAAGATATTACAGAAAATTTTTAAACTCACAATAAGCTTATGTGTGTTTCCCTGGCCCGACCTTCAGTACACACTGAGAATGATCTGCCCTAAAAGGCAGAGCTGTGTAATGAAGGAGCTGTGTAATGGCCTGATTATCCTGTTTACCTGAATCTTACTTTAAAGATCTAGAGATGACCATTTTATGTTGCTAATTTTTAGCAGACATGGATGTCTCCAATCTCTTTTTTTTTACTGCTGTTTAGTGTATGTTCAATGTCAGTGAGGGACTTTAGTGCAACTCATGTAGGTTTTGTGTTTAAATCCTTGACATATATAACAAATATGTGCAAAGTCAATTGTCTGCCGTTACAGATATTATTAAATACAATAGTGCATCTCTATTAAAAAGGAGAATATAATTGCAATATTCAAATAGGGAAAATACTATTTTTTGCACAATTACTGTATTATAGTATCAAATACAGCAGGGTGAATAAAGGCCAAATTTCCAATCATCTAGTTTCTTACATAAAGTCACTGGTGATTGGTGTATGTTACCCACCGTATTTACTAGATGCTATAGCAATGTATTTTTGTATTAATGTCTGATAAATTCTATTATATCATGCTGTGATTTCCTTTTATTTATGTAAATTGTTCTCTTTCATTCGAGTTTTTTGAGGATTAAGAGAGCACCACTGTTCATTTAGCTATGCATTAAGGTGGAGCAGATTTGTGCATGTGGTTTAGGATCCGGTGTGGCTGCACCAGGACTGATCTTGGGTCATTATTTATGCAGATTATTTGGGTGGCTGTTGCCTCTAGTGTCAGCAACTTTATGCTTGCAGCTGCAGTTGTAAGCCAAAGAAGCAAAAAATGTGGTCCAAACACGTCTTAGTTGGAGTAGGCAATAAGCTTTCGTAACTTTTAAGTTGCATTTGACAAAACTATTGGGACAAATAATTTTTGAATTCAGGTACCTCCTTACCTTCATTGAAGTAATGCTTCAGTATACAAAGACATTTTGGACAATGTCATGCTTCCAATTTTGTGGAAAGATTGGGGTAGGACTTTTCTATTCCAGCATGACTGTGTCCCAGTGCAGAAAGAATGCTCCATAAAGAAACGATTGGATGATTTATGTGTGGAAGAATGTGATTGGCTGCATAGAGCTCTGACCAACATCTTTGGTATAAACTGGTATAAAGCTTCTGAGCCAGGACTTTTTGTTTGACATCAGGGTCTGGCCTGAAATGCTCTACAGAATGAATGGGCACAAGTTCCCACGGAAACTCCAGAATCGTGTGGAAAACTGTTTTAGCCGCAGAAGGGGACCAGCTCCATATTAAAATGTATGTTTTTGAATGCAATGTCATTGAAGTCATTATAATGATGTCCTAATACTGTACCCCCTAATACAGCAAAGGGGAGTTTCAAGTGTGGCTAGTGAACAATTAACCAAGCCGTTTACAAAGGAAAAAGCTCAGTAATATTTAACAGTTAGAACTGACCAGGTTCTCAGAAGCGCTGTGTTCTGCTTTCACCTCCTGATCCCAACCTGTCTGGTGTAGGACAAGTGGAATTTTATTGCCCCTTAAGGCTGAGAACAAAAAGTGCCCTGAGAATGTCACAGAGGAGGAAACATGCTGAGGGGGTTAAAAGGTCACTGTGTTCAGGCCAGAGACTGGGTAAGAGAAAGGTGATAGTAGAAACCAAAGGGAAGAGTTTGTGTTTTCAGTAACGTAAGACGGCAGGAAGCCCATACACTGTACATGGCCTACAGACCAAACATATGAAAGTCAGTCTTCCAACAACCTACACAACCGTTTGTCTATAACAGCTGAACAGGCTTCTTTTTCTCTTTTATATTTATCTCTGAAGCTGATCCCCTGTTAGTTTTACTTCAAATACTACCAACATAATTAGGAGTTAGTGATCTCTTCCAAAGTTGTTGAGTCCAGTGACACTGTGGTGGAGCTTTAAAGCATATGATGGTAGGGAAAAAGCAGTAGGAACTCATTAATAATCAGTTCCTGCAGCCACTTAGGCACAAAGCCCTCTAAATGATTCTGTACACAGCTCACCCTGAAACCTATTGTGAAAGAAGGTAAGTCAGTGTGTGTGATGGACTGAGACAAGGCTGCTTAGTGGTTAAAAGAGTCTTGTCTGTGGGAAGCACGAGTTATTTCAGTCTCAACAGCAACAGCTGACAGGTTTTTTGCCTGCACTATTTCTTAGACTCTCGTCTTTCTTTAGGATGTGGTACTGTAAAACTTCAAAATATATATTTTTAAAAACAAGGTAGCTGTAATTTTCATTATTATATGTTTTATTACATTTGTCTTAAACACAGGCTAAGTACATGTTCAGTTAAACTCCTCACAGATTTGGTTGCTGGTTCATTTGCAGTTTTGATGGAAATCCAATTCTAAATGTCCCGTATGTGTTTATTTACTTTGATCTGTTTTGGTTAATACTAATACATTTTTTTATTGAAACTAAGTCTGAGCAATCAGTTTGGGTGGGTCAGTGACAAAAGTAGGTGGGCCAAGGCCTGCTGAGCCCCATCATCCCTCAATATAGAGTACCAGTAAACATTTTAGAACACCCCAATTTTTCAGGTTTTTTGTTTTGAAATTCAAGTGGTTCAGTGTCTAATTTTTTCATTCGGAAGAAAGTTCTTCCCAAATCTGTTGCCGAAGTTCCCAGTGAGCAGCACTTATATGGTAGCTTTGCTTTCACACTTCAGTCCACTTCATCCTAAAGCAGATAGATGGGTTTAAATCTGGAGCTTAGCAACATGTTCCATTTCTAAAGGTAGTTCTGGCAGAGCTTGGACGTTTTGTGTCCCTTGCTGTAAGACAAATCCACCAAACCAGTCCCATACCAGAGATACTTCATGGCACAGCGGAATAATTTCCCACTTCTGGCTAACCGTACCATTTTTAAACCACTCGCAGTTCAGCAATGTCCTTTGTACAATTTCTTTCATGTTATTCATTGGAATTGAACTGTTTGAATTTAAAAAAATACTGGGGTGTTTATATATATATATATATACAAACACACACACACACAAAGCTTCATAGAAATTTACACATTTTATTATTTTATTGTTGTAGAAGTTGTCTTTTTATTGACTTTTTAATATGGAGAATAGCTCGATTTTTCATATTCTGACCAGAAGAGATGTAGGTATAAAAAGAGCTGTCCCAATACAATGCCGTCCATATAGGGAACAGAGGGTAAAGGGAGGGGCAGGATGGCGTTGGATGTCAGAGAGGGAGAGAAAGTGGACCTCCAAGACCTCAGAGAGAAGCCATATCAGTTCTCACAACTCTGCATTTCAGTACATGCCTGCTCTGTTCAACATGTGATAGATGGCTGGCAATGGAGCTCATATATGGCGTTGAGTAGGTGGGCTGTAGTCTTACACTCTCTTACGCTAAACTGGGGGTGCCAATTTGAGCTCCCCAATATAGAGCCATAGAAGCACTCGCTGTAAAAATGTGTAGAATTTTTTCAAATTTATGAATAAACATAAAGAGACAGTGAGAAAAGAAAAGCAATAAAGCAATAAAACATTTTTTTCCGACAAACAGCTATGTAGGTCAGGTAGTTCCAGTGTGAAGGCGTTCCTGGAGATGTACCGTGATTAGACTAGGACTGTCTAACCTCCCCAGATCACACTGATAACCCCAGTGTAATCCTCCATAAACTTGATTTCTGAACATCAACATGGCACTGACATGGTGATGGTATCAAGCTTGAGATCAAGGTCTGTTTCCGTTCTGGATCTGAACCAGAGTCCTTCAGTAAACCCTCTTAAATTTTAATAGCTGTGTTATTGCTATGCCCTCTATTGCCCCTTCATGAGGCAAGTGTTGCTTGTTATACACATCATTCTTTGCAATCAGGCTAATTTTGGATGGTATTGCTAACCTCAAATTGATTGGTTCTATGTAAAAAACCCACACAGGATTCACAAGCTGGCTATTCTGAAGAGCCTAATACTCAAACCATAATCTGGAATTTTCGAGCTTTCAAAATAAATTTTCTAAAATAAAGAGGTTAGTCTGAGCCACAACACTAGATTTCCTTATAAGTGTGGAAGCTGTACCAAACTATGAATTCACCTCATTCCAAGGCGTTCAGATCCTATTTTGGATGAGGGGAAGGAAAGGTGACACTTGAAGCCCAGCACACACTCCTCTCTATTACTTTCCCCTGCTCTCTCTTTCACTGCCAAACCTGATGGCAAGTCTATAGTTAGCCCACCCGAACCAGTATATAAGGCCCCATAGGTTCAGCATTCACATGTCAGTCACACCAGCTTGGCGTAGGCTTCTCCTCTCTTGACCAATTCCCAAAACTCCACATAACCTTGAGAGATGGTGAGTGCATCTGCGGATATTTGGCAGCATTGAGGATTTGCAACTGTGTCAGGGAGAACACCTCAAATGTAAACTAAAAGAAGTATTTTATATGAAGGTATCACTGGGAAGAACTTTGGAGCTTCAAATGCAAATGGGACCTCTGGAGTCCTTGAATTGGTGCCTAAGCATCTCCCTCTCTCTCTCTTTGGCTGTTTTGCTTGAGAGAGAGAGAGAGAGAGAGAGAGAAAGAGACAGGCTTGGCAATGCATGCAACTGCAGCTTGCCAAACAGCTTTTCTAGACATGCATCCTTGAAAGCAGGTTGGTAATAAAATGGCTTTAAAAGCCAAGACATCACTCCTTGGTGTCTAGTGCCAAACCACATTAGAACTTACTATGCTACTCTGCTAGTTGATATTCTCATCTATGAATCTGGAACGGTCTTTAAAATAAGTGAGCCAAGTAAAACATAATCCTCAAGATGACAAGCAGATTTAAGAGTACTTTGGTGTTGGTTTAAGGACCAGGTGAAACAGTTTTTTATGACTAAGGATCCAAAAGAGGAAAGTTTTTGAGTAGGTAATTGATGGATTTTCTCAAAGAAGATCTCTGTCTTTTCATCTCCAGGCACCCAAGAAGGCCAAGAGGAGGCAGGCAGCAGAGGGTGGTAGCTCCAACGTGTTCTCCATGTTTGAGCAGAGCCAGATTCAGGAATACAAGGAGGTAAAAAAAACTACTATCATTAGATTCAGAATTGCTGTTAACTCAAACCAAGATGATTGTTTACTAAACAGTAAAATCTTCAGTGGAGTTTGTATAGAGCTGACTTATTGGTGTCAAATGATAACTGCTGTTGGGAGTGTTGATTCAACATTTATAGCACTTGATTAATTATCAGTGCTGAGGCTGTTGCTGAGTATATATGAAAGATAAGCTCTGCTGTCAAGGCAGAACCTGTGATTGGCTGCCACCTTCTACCCTCTCTATAGGTGTAGCATTGAAGAGGGTTCCTAATATGCCCGGTGATAAAAATAGATAATGTTCTGAAGCTGCATTTCCTCTATCACCCTTTTAATCTGCCTCATAACAATAAACCCAACAAATAGATATTAAAAGTAAAGAGGTAGGGAATCTCCTATTCTTTGTTTATTTTAGACTGTTATTGAGGAAGCGATGCTCATGTTAGCCCTAAATCTGAAATCCGCTGATGCTAGCAGTAGACTTTCTTCAGATGTCCCACGCTGGAATGTGTTGCTCAACTGCTACTTGCTAAGTGACAGGCTCACATCTATGGAGAATAAGTTGTGTAAGAGTGAGACGAAAGTAATTAGCATAGTTAGATTAACTGGTAAGGAGCATTTTGAGAGAATTTGCATCCTGGTCATGAATCTTTATGTAAATTGGCTTTCTGGCTTTCCGGCTTTCCGTGAGATTCCAAAAGATTTAGGGGGCTTCTACTGGCTAATGCAATTCAAGGAGTGGAAAGTGGAAGGTCATTAAAACAGAGTGGGGTTATATAGAGGAGAACAGAAGAGTGTAATCGAATCCTTCTCCTTAAAAGTCTGCGAAGACTTATCAGGAATTCCAAGACCATTTTAACGCCTCAGAAATACAAGTGGCTGGCAGCTGCCGAGATTCCTCCATGTCTCAGTTGGCATCTCGTATTTCACAGGGGCCTGACTGGCATACCAAGATCTGGCGCCATGAGAGTAAACACATTTCATATTTATGTTGAAAGATTAACTCAGTCTTAATTACTCCTTTGGTCTGTGGTCATGTACGACATAATTTTGCTTTACTCAGAGTGACCCAGGTTGATTGAGTGGTATGCCCTCAAGAATTCAGATGTGTTCACAACTAAATCTATTTCTCAGTGTTAAATGGACACAGTTATCCAACCTCATTGAACATATGATTGAGCCTGACTGAAGTCCTGCCACTGCACCTTAAAGGTTTGTTTTGTAGAGGTACACAAAGTGAAAGTGTTGTTTGTTCCCATACAGGCCTTCACAATCATTGACCAGAACAGGGACGGTATCATCAGCAAGGATGATCTCAGGGACGTCCTGGCCAGCATGGGTCAACTGAACGTGAAGAATGAGGAGCTGGAAGCCATGGTCAAGGAGGCCAGCGGCCCAATCAACTTCACTGTCTTCCTCACCATGTTCGGCGAGAAGCTGAAGGGTAGGTTCCCAACTCTTCATACATTCTTCATCCATATGATTTTTAAAAATGTTGGGAACACTTTGGTTTCTTTTGAAACACCAGAAAAGGTAGAACAAAACAAAGTTATGATCTCTTAATTGTTTAAGGTGCTGATCCAGAGGACGTCATCGTTAGCGCTTTCAAGGTCCTGGACCCTGAGGCTACCGGCACAATTAAGAAGGACTTGTACGTATTGAATTTCCGTTTTAGGTGTCATAATTTTCTTGATAGAGCTTTAACACCAGTGGTCACATCTTTTCTGTCTCTTTCCAGCATTGAGGAGCTTCTGACCACCCAGTGCGACAGATTCACAGCTGAGGAGGTCAGTGTCAGTTTTCTTTATACTAAAGTTTCCCAACCATACCAATACGTTTCTACTACTACTGAGAACAATACTGATAATAATAACAAGCTTTAATTTATAAAGTTTACAAACGTTAAACGTGCTTTACAGAATAAAATTATATTAGAGTACAGTTAGGAATTCAATTAGAACTTTTTTGTTGGAGTTCAAATAAATGAAGTATTATCAATATCATTCTGGATGTTCAATAGCTTTCCCTTTTTGACAGTATAGTGGTGATTTATAAACAACACAGCTGCAGTTTTCCTCTCCCGTGCTCTTTCATGGTCGATAAATAAGGTTGCTCTTCTCTGTCTCTCAGATGAAGAACCTGTGGGCTGCCTTCCCCCCAGATGTGGCTGGCAACGTTGACTACAAGAACATCTGCTACGTCATTACACACGGAGAGGAGAAGGAGGAGGAGTAAACCTTCTTCCAACAGATGCATCCATCTGCCTCCCGTCCAAACAACATCCCTGACCTCCTTCTCCTCCATGACGTGCTCACGTTCTTCCTCCCTCTCTCCATGGGGCCATGAAAGCTCACATGCCCAGCCAACTGAGAGACTTGGAATTGGATTTTGGGTTGTTTGAATGTGAGTTAGCCATGGAGATAGCGGGATCATGATCAATAAAGAATAAGGCTTTGTCATTAAACTGCAATATCTCTCCATTCACTCTTTCTCTCTCTCTTTCTCTCTCTCTCTCATTTTCATTACATTATCTTTAGATTTCTTTACCTCCTTTAGTCCAGACAAACAGTGCATGTGTCATATCAACATTATGCTCACTTCTAGCATACAACATGAAGCAGAGAAGCCTTTCTTGGGTGCTATGTTACATGCGCAACTGCTCATTTGCAACAGATCAGCAGTTAGACCTCAACCACCAGGGCTGTTTACCTGGATTTACTGAATATGTGGAGCAGTATTATTCCCCTTCTGACAACACGAAAGGGAGGAGCTTGAGAGAGGGGGGTTCCATCCCTTCTACAATAGAACACCCCCCTCTCTGAACGCCCCCTCTTTCGGCCCCCTCTGGAGGTAAAGGAAAAGGAAGAGATGAAAATGGAGGTCGAGAAGGGGGCTATCCCTCACTCCTCCATTCCGCAGTTTCTCCTTTCTTTTCATTTTCTTTTGATTTTTTCCATCTTTCTGTCCAAAGCCACTGTAACTACAACAAAGAAGAACCCATCTCTGAATAAAACCACTTAAGTCTTTCGTACTCTTGTGTCTCTGCTCATGTTGGTGGGAAAAAAATTCTCTAAATGTTTGGCGCCATGAAACAGCGGGAAAGCAGTACTGCCCTCATTATTAATAGCAGGCTGAAAGCAATCAGACCTCCATGTGATCCACTAACACACACTAAATCTTCTGTAACATTTATGTATACATGGACTTTTTTATTCCAAATAAAACTGCAAATCAGTTTATCTGTACATGATTGAAAGAATGACTTTGTAAAAAAACTGAGAAAAGTTTGAAGGTAGCCCAGATTCCTAAATTCCTAATTATTTTTTGTGTTCAATTTAATTACAAAAATTACTAAGCATGGTGTAGGCAACATTTTCTCTAGTTTGATTTTAAATCCAGATATTCTACCAATTTTATTGAGTCAGCAGAGTAATTGTGGTAGACTCAATTGAGGATCGAAAAGATAAACAAGCATTTAATCTCAATATAAATATAACTTCTGTGTATAAACCCTTCTGTATATACCCCTGATGGTGGGATCCTTGCATAGTTTTACTACTAAAGGCTCAATTGATAAAGCAAATATAAGAGGTGATGGGGGGCAACTCTGCCTGTTTCCAAGCTGTAATGGAAAAAGGAGGATATATTTATATACACGTTGATCCCAGAGGAAATTGCTTGAGTCTGCAGTTAACCCGTTCCCCGAGAGAAGCGGTGGGCTCCGGTGTGCAGGGATGGTCCTTTGCTCAAGGGTACAGCAGTCCTGCCATTGGCAGTCCAGGAATTTGATCCCACAACCTATAGTTTGGATTTGGACCCAAATATTTCCGCTCGATTAGAATTGAGAAGGTCAATCTAAATGGCATCCAAACCTTAAGAGAAGTATTTGATTTTGAACACCCCCACCTCCCTTTAATGTGACTCCTCTGTAACATATTCACATGGATATAATCTGAGTAACTGGTGGCATGGTGGTTAGGGATATGCCCCTGCGTTTAGTAGGTTCAGAATCAGGATTAATAACGTTTTCAGATCTACACATCTTTTTTAACTTTAGGGGTCAGAATGAACACTATTAAGCTTAATGTCCTGACCAGATTTCTATTTATGTTCAAATGCCTTGCTTTTTTTTTTTTACGAAATCGATTATTTAATTCATATACTGATAAAGTGATTTACAATTTTATTGGGGATAAAAAACTGCTTGTATCCATAGAAATATCCAGCAGACTAATTCAAATCCTAACTGGTGAAAGATAACCCAATCTGATCAAATTCATATTAACATATCTGAAATAACTATTAACTAGTTATATTAACATATCTGAAATGTTGGGTGCCGTGGAGTCATACAAAATATTTAGAAGTATGCAAACTTTAAGAACAGAAAATATTTTTTTTTTATACATTTTGTCTGGTCATCTAATATAACAGAATGTAAGACCAGCTTTAAACCACAAGCCAATGCCTTAGCTACTACATTAAAAAGTGATATGTGTGAAAAGAACAGCATTTGAGTGGGTCTTTATGCTTCTTCAGGATAATATGTATGAAACCATGTTGTTTTGGGTATGGAGTCAGTGGTGAATGATTCACCATATACAAAAAGTAAAAGTGTTGCCAGGTTATTGGCAAATGTCTTGAAGACTTCGCACAGGAGCCCATCTGGTCCTGGAGATCTTGCCGTCTGCACAGAATAGTAATCTCCTGGAAGAAGAGTGGTTCTTCAAGACTCACTGCATCTTCAATGCATGGGCGTAAATTTCATTTACCAGTAGGGGTGGACAATAAATATAAAATTTCTCATGAGGAATTTTTGAGGGGACACACAAATAATACAGTCAAATTGTGCATATATTGTCCCCACAGTAAAAAACTTGGCTTATATCATTAATATTCTAGCATGGAGACTGCGTAATTATGGTAAATTTCATAGTTTTTTCAGGGTCAATGACAAAGCAGATTTTTCTTCAAAACTATTTATTGCATTGATATGTTGTTTACAGTCAAGCCATCAACATACAGTACAATTTAAACATGACTGTTATTGTGAAATAGATATATAAAGTAAGTGATTTTGTAGCAAAATCCATTATTAAATAATCAATTTACAGTAAATGCTTTATGTAAAAAAATCTGCAATTTAAAGCAAAATTACATTAATGAATAGACACTAAATATGGCATCACATCAATGCCAAAACTAGAGCGTGCAAAAAATGTATCTCTCGTAAATTGGCGAGTGCAAATG
>JBBKCR010000101.1:23777937-23825544 GCA_037577295.1 Ladigesia roloffi
CACACACTCACACACTCTCACACACTCTCACACACTCTCACACACTCTCACACACTCACACACAAACACAGAGAAAAAATTCTTATGGCTGAGACGATGCTCGCATGAAAACCACTGCAGTGTTCTCAGTTATATTAACACGCATTTTATTGTCAGTAACAGTAACGGCGTTGTAACGAGGGAAACAGGAATTGGTTTATTTACTCGTTACTGAAAAAAGTATCGCCGTTAGTAACCCCATTTATTTATAGCGCCGTTATTCCCATCACTGATGAGAACATAGATTTAACACATATAATATGGATTTATGCACTTAAACTGCTTGTATGAATGAGCAATGAGTGAGAAATAATCAGTATATAATTTCAGTGGTGCAACTGTCTGTGTGTTGGCTTATTATTGGGAGATTATGAATTTAAACCGGCGTGATGAAACAGCCATCATTAGCAGGGGGCTTTTTTTTCTGTAGGTGGGTACTACAGACCTTCCTTTCCCCGTCAACCAGCCTGTTACTAGCTAGCCTAGATGATTAGCATGTAGTATTCTCAAAGTATGTTGTCTAATAATGGTCTATTAGCTGTAGTACAAAAACATGTTAGTGTGACTCAGAATAAATGCATGGAAGCCTTCACCCTCAATTTATTGTGCTGGCTTTGCATGGCTTATTCTGCAATGTTGTGTTCTTCTGGCTGCTTCAGGTACTGGTTGTTCTCGTGCCTGTGCTTCTGTGGGGTGCTGGGGACCAGAGAAAGAAGACTGCCAAACACGTGAGCACCACTTTTTTTGTTCAGATTTTTACTCAAAATAGCAACTTAGCAGGCAGTAATCCAGACATTTTTTTGACATATTCAAATGTAAGATGTCTTGGTTTGTGTTTGTGTGTACCAGTGACCCACGTCAACTGTGCGTCCGGTTGTAAGCGCTGCAAGGGTCCTGAGGCCAGTGACTGCTGTCACGTCCAGTGTGCCGCAGGGTGTTCAGGACCCAAGGACTCTGACTGTCTGGTCTGTGATTTCTTTCAGCTTATTTGCAATGTTTACTAACCCATTTATGACCACATACATGTATTACGAGATAGAAGAATGTTATAAACTAGTTCTGATTAGACACTCTGGATGAATGGTGTCCATTCATGGTGTGTATTCACAATATAAATGACTTTTTTGTCTGTTGAGTTTTATATATAAAATGCATTATATATGTCCCTTCATTTTCAGAGGCTTAAAAGTAATTAAGACATGTGACTGATTAGCAGATTCATAGCCAGGTGTGGCTTGTTCCCTTAGTAATCCTCGACAACTTAAGTAGATGTTTCATAAAATGTTTCTTTTTTATTTACATTTTTCTATACTAAATTTAAAACAAAAAGCAGATTTATAATGTGGTCTCAGAATTTTGAATTCATTTTGAAGGCATACCACTAAATGTAATGGTACATATCGTGGGACATATAATTTTGACATGCAAAACACCCTAACAACAATGAAGAGTTTTAAATAAATACTATGCTGAAAATGTACAGTATATCTAAACGAGAGTGTTAATGAGGTTAGAAATCAGCCTGTGATACATGAGCTAAAGGCCTGACGATTCATACATTTATAAATAGACATTTGTTGTTGCTTACTGCAGGCAGAAAGCAGGAATGGAGATAACAGCAGGCAGTGTCAAGCCTGTGGTTGTTGACATAAGCATTCATAATAATCTTAATGGTTTATGAGCAAGCTATGTTTGTGTTTCGGATTATTTATGAGGCTCTAAAACAGAAGCCTTCACATGAAGTATAACTTGTCTTGTTCAGTATGTGCCAAAGTTTTATAATATATGCGTCTCTATTAGGACATAGCTGATTTCTGACTTCTGACCTAAACTTTTATTTCTCACAGGCTTGCCGTCACTTTAATGACAGTGGGATGTGTAAAGACAACTGCCCGCCGCCCAACATCTACGACTTTGTGATCTATCAGTCCAAACCCAATCCCAATAAGAAATTGAGTTTTGGAGCCACCTGTATAAAACAGTGTCCACGTAAGTCAGACCTTTTTATCCTCTTAATTTTCTGAACACACACATTGGAAGGACAGTCGTATTAAAGATAGTCTTAGAAATAAAATGTTCACTTTCATTAAACTGGTGCTAAAACAACCCACTGGAGGATTTGTAACTAAAATGACATTGGAGAGTCACAACTCAACAACATTTTTTGTACTTGCTATATTCTATCAGGCGTGGAAACGTTAATCCACTTACCTACATGTTGTGTACTATGTAGAATTTTACTATAGCAGAATTGCACATATGGAAGGGGCATAGATGTGGAAGTGACCACCAAAATGAGGTAATTTTGATAGAAAACGTGTCATTTCAAAAAGACTATTTACTATTACAAGGCAGTTAATCAATTTTTAAAGAGAAAATGGTCTAGGGTGTAATTTATTATTTACTACAAACAAAAGTAGTGTTCTTGTGGTTATTCTGACAGGTTGCTATGGACTACATGGAGTTTAAGTGTGATGTGGCTTCTTATTACACTATAAAAGAAGAAATGGGTTGTTGCACAGACAGAACTTTGAATTAGCCAAACAAATATAAAACTGTTAGCAAACTAGTGATCTTGAACTCCAATTAGACAAGGATCAAGTTACGTTTTTCTTCAACTTTTCCTGTCTTTCTCTATTTCTTTTCTTTTATCTCTCTCTTTCTCTCTGTCTCTCTCTGTGTCTTTCTCTCTCTCTGTCTCCCTCTCTTTCTCCCCACGTCTCTCTCTTCTCTCTCTTTCTCTCTCACATACTTTGTCTCTCTCTGTCTCTCTCTCTCTCTGTCTCTCTCTCTCTCTCTGTCTCTCTCTCTGTCTCTCTCTGTCTCTGTATAGATAACTACCTGGCGATGGATGTGGCATGTACAATGGTCTGCCCCAAGGCAAATCAGGAAGTTATCACCATCGAGCCAGATGGCAATGAGACACAGAAATGTGAAAAGTGTGAAGGACAATGTCCTAAAGGTAGGTGTGGTTTTGAAAATGTAGACTTTGTCAGCCCAGTTTAACACTGAGGGTTCAAGTCACTAACTTTGCCTGCAGAGAGAAATCTGGGTTTGCACCCAGCTATCTTAGTCCTATCAGTCAGGCTTGTGTTTCTATGTACTTCCTCCTTTCCTCCAAAGAATATTGCCTGGCTCTGCTATTGCTGCACACAAGACAAACTCAGTCCTTATTCTTCTCATTCCTGGTTTCTCACTGTGGCAATGAGCTGTCTAACCTAAACCAGACCAGCAGAATTGTTCTCAAGCTTCCAAAACATCCTGAAGATTTATTTGTTTAGAAAGCATCTCCTCTCCTGATGCACATGATGATGATGTATTTTCTTGCATCACAATTTGAGGAAACCACCAAGTATCAGGAAAGAGGCGAGTTCTGGGTACTGCAGCTAATGATGGTGCAGAGCAGATCTCCAACGCTGGCATTCAATTACATAATGAGTTAATTCAACAGTTCATTTACCAGTAAATGCAAATTCCTGGTGTGGAAACTGAATTCAAGGTCCATAGTTGATGACCTCTGGTCGAGTGGCTCAGGGAAGACCACAGCATGCAATCATACAACAGTTATTTTCAACAGCTCATTCTGGTTGATTGAGATGCTTTCTGCCAGTTTTTACAATAACTATAATTTTGCACTTGGTTACAACTAGCTGGAAATAACTATTCGCTTTTGACTTTAGCAATCCAAATAAATTATATTGATAACTTTTGTAGATACCATTTCACATGACAGAGCAACAGTTAATGTGAAACAATTCACCAGAAACAAACAAGCTTTTCAGATAATTGTCTATTGAAACCGTATCTCAGCCCTGTTGTTCATGATAACACACTCCCTCTCTTCTCCTATTGTCAAATCAAAGCACTAGTGGACTCCATGCTAAAGAGTTATATTTTGAGGGAAGCTTGAACAGATGACCAAATAAACTTGACTGTGTTGTGACTGTAAGTTTTTGTGTGTTTCTCTGTTGGTCAGTGTGCCACGGTTTAGGCATGGGAACTCTACAGGGGGTGTTAGCAGTGAACTCCTCCAACGTCGGCTTGTTTGAAGGTTGCAAGAAAATCTATGGCAGCCTGGCCTTCCTCGCAGTGTCCTTTAAAGAGTAAGTTTAAAATCTCACTGCATTTGCTCATGGTGTTTTCACAGTGGTCCTGAATACTTGAGCCTGCACCCAAGGCCTGATTTTAGCTTATCTGGGAATATTTAATGCAGGTTAGTTTTCTCGCCTATGTCTGTGCCATTTTTACCAAATTATACATAATACATTCTTTTTTAAAAATTATTATTATTATAAAGAGAGAACCCTGTGATCAGAAGGTTGTGGGCTCAATTCTCAGGACTGAGAATTACTGTGTTACTATATTACTGTGATGTGGGCTTGCCCCCCAATCATAGCCAAGGATTAATTTCAGGTGGGAATGAGGAAATATGCTCCTTAAAATAACAATAACTCACTTTTGTGTGGATGCCAGACGGTAGAGGAGGTGGTGGTGCTCCGAATTTGACATCAATTTATCATCAATGTATCACCTTTTGAAAAGCATTTTACATTGAAGTTAATCTAAATTATGTTACCATTCCATTTAATTTAATCTAAATGATATGCTAGTAATAGGTTGTGTGTCGCACACAATACTAGCCTCTTGTTTCTGTCCTCATCTCCACTCAATCTTACCATCTCTATTTAGCTTGCTGGCTAGTAGCTTTCAGGGTGAAATGGGGAAAATGAATGTTTTTCACAATAGTAGACAACATTGTCATTTAACAAACTAAAGGACATTTTCATTTGACACTTGGGTCAGTTGAAAATAGAGAAATCCTTACATCCCTTCATGCCTCTTTGTAAAAACTATTATGGGGCAAGTAATACAGTTTGACTCAGCATTGCTGTACGTGTGATCATGAACCATTTGGAACTCTCAATGTAAATTAGAGCGTTTAAACACAAAATCGGCATTCAAAAAGTGATCACTAGGGATTATTTTGTATACAGTAAGGTAATAAATGAAACCAGTCTTGTTGATTGATGCACAGTGCTGAGGAGCTTTCACAGGCTGGGTTAATCTATATGGACAAAAGTATTGGGACACCCTTGTGGACACAGTTTGGGAGGAACTTTTTCTATTCCAGCATGACTGTACAAATCACAAATCAAAGACATGCTCAGTATGGAAGAACTTGATTGGATCACACGGAGCCCTGACCTCAACCCCCTCCAACACCTTTAGGATGAACTGAAGCAGAGATTGTGAAACAGGCCTTATCATCCATCATTGGTGTCTGACCTCATACAGAATAAATTGTGTGGAAAGCCTTCTAAAAGGTGGAAGCTGCAATAGCTGCAAAGGGGGACCAACTTCTTATTAAAATGGATGTATTTTAATGCAATGTCATTAAAGTCCCTCTGTAATGAAAGGCTGATGTAGCCCATTAATAGAAGTGTATGTACACCAGGTAGCATTGTTTGTGCTGTCGAATAGACTGGCTTGTCTGGTTTTTTGACACTGTTCTCTAGAAAAATGTGGAGGAGTACAGACAGGCTTCAAGGTGCCTACTATTGTTTTTATCTATGTGAGATCCTTTTGTCTGTATAAAGAGAGAAGCGAGTGTCATGTTGTGTCCAAAATGACAGATGCAAGTCTGTTTCTGATTCCTTAACTTCTTGACGTAGTTTGAGTTGAGTGTTAAGTGATACTAATTAGAGTACAAAGAGTCAAGTCAGATGGGTTATTGTCATTTCAACCATATACCCATAGTACACAGTGATGAGAAACAACGTGCCCATGGGACCACTGAGCAACAAAAGATCAGATACAGAAACACCATGAGACCAAAACTGCATACAAGACAAAAGAGTGTGCAAGAAAGACACGAAAGCAAAAAAAAAACCCAACCAAAAAAGACAAGATTTAGTGCAGTCAAAATCAATATTGTACTAGTCTGAATAAATACAGTACTAATGTATTACTTATTAGTGAATAGCTAGACTAGACATTCAGACACTAAACATGTCTCATCTGATTGGCTAAATTTGGACTAAGAGGCGGAGGATGTCCTTTTGATTCTACTGTGTTCTCCCCACAGTGACCCGCTCACCAATTTATCTAGCCTGCAGCCCTCTGACCTTGAGGTGTTCAGGACGTTGGAGGAAATCACAGGTAAATGTGGACATGTTGCTAAGTTTACACATCAGCTGGTTGGCTGTAAAGGTCTGACTGAATATGTGTGTGCCCCCAGGCTACCTGTACATTGATGCATGGCCAAGTAACTGGACAGACTTGGGAGTGTTTGAAAACCTGAAGGTGATCAGAGGACGAATGCTGTACAAGTGAGCTGGTCTTCTATCACAGCCTTTAATGTTTTATTTCCTATCTACTTTGTTTTTGGTCTTACTTGGATGCATTTCTACACCAGCTTCCCTCTTCCTCCTTCCTTTAGCATGAATGTTTGTCTTCATCTCTTCCTTAATCTGTCCCTTCTCAGCCTGTATTATTTTTAGTGTGTCTGTGTGTCTGATTCAGTCAGGCTTATCAAACCCACCGCTCATTAAAGTTAATGATTATCCTCCTGCAACCGCATTGTTACCTTCTGTTCAGCACAACAGCATATGCCAAAATGCTATGAGCTTTTGTGATTACCTCACAGTCATGATGTCCTCACTGTAAAAATATTTTTAACCCCTATAATGAACCTACAGTAGTAGGACTTGGATCATGGTCTTGTTGCAGAAACCATCCCCTTTTCGGTTTCAGTTTCTTGACTCTCACTTTGGCTTTCAGCCAACTGCAAATAGGAGTCCATAGTTGTTTGAAGGGTTGACCAAACCTTTGCATGTACTGCATTTACTAACAATTTTCCCCCATTTTTTCAGTATGTCACATTAAAAAACATATATATTTTCCTATTTTCCTATGGAATTACAAGATCACGAGTCAGGATAATCATGACCAAAGTTTTCAAGGAAATAATCGGTGTATCTCCTGCTCTCTTGTGCTCTTGTTGTCTCTCCAGAGGTGTATTCTCTCTGGGCATTCAGTCGCTGCAGATTGAGTCTGTTGGCCTACGCTCTCTGCGCAGAGTGAGTGGCGGCTTGGTGCTGGTCCACAATAACTCCCAGCTGTGTTACACCTCCTCACTACCCTGGTCCAGCCTCCTGTACCCCAACCAAGAGACCAACCTCATCAGCAACAACAACCGAGATCAGCAGGCCTGCAGTAAGTGATACATGCGTTTACGTAAGTTTTAGAGGGTGATCTGCAGATTCCCAAATTAAGTCAACCAGCCAAAATGGGTTTGATTTCCTTCTTTATATTAGCAATGGGACTACAAGTGTAATGTAGCCAACAACAAAAAAACAATTTTTGCTGCAAAATTTTAGTTACCTTTGTAGTTTATGTTCAGGATGAAAGATGTGACAGTAGATACTTGACAGGAGTAGGATAAACAATTGCTTTTTATTTGTAAAACTTGTTACTTTTACACACAATTCAATATTGTATGTGGTGGTAAGATCACAATAGAGGCACACAGTTATGTTGATATCCTCATTTCCATGAACATATAGACCAGGATCTGATATCAGGGATCACAAGTCATACACGTGCTGTCATCACACACACCGGGCATTGCTTCATTTCCTTTAGCATTGCTTCTTTAGTCAAAAACCGGTTTGTGCTTATAGTGATTAGAACTTGACTGTGGTTTGCTTCAGGTGGGGTTTGCTGTATTAACAACAATATTAGCCCAACAATAGACATTGCTGTAAGGAACTGTAGGCTTTCCTTAAGGGCAAGGGGCTGAAGAGATGTTCTTCTGGTATTCATGCTTTGAAGCTATTAAAATTAATTTTTTCTCTGCTGTATTGTTTCATTTTGTTTGTATTGAAGTATACATTAGCAGATTTGGTCACACTTTATATGTCCTTCATAGTTGTCTGGGTGGAAATGAATAATGTGTGTTTACGTAATCTGCACTGTTGTATTCCATCCATAAGAGTGAATACATAAGCAGTAGTTACACTGTTGAATTGTTAACTAGTCTGTAACATACATGTGCTCATGTGGTTCTGGACATTGTTTTCTATTCTGTTAGCCAGAAATAGACAAAAGTACAGGTAGCCTTAAGGTTTTCATGCTGGCTGATTTTAAGTGTGAGTACCGAACCATCTGCAGTCTCACATTGTAATTGGCAAGGTATGAGCATCCGTTTAATTATAAATTATATTAGTCTTGTAGCATTTAATCAAATTTTGCCTGAGTGACTATATGTGGGGTATAAGGAAAGAATCTGTGGGACCGTGCTTTTAAATTTGTTCTCTTAAGCATATTCTTACTTTTGGTTTTCAGTGAAAGAGGGACACGCGTGTGACCCCCTTTGCGCAGATGGAGCCTGCTGGGGTCCAGGCCCAAGCCAGTGTGTGTCTTGTGTTTTCTATCAGCGCGGCACAGAGTGTGTGGAGCAGTGCAACGTAGCGGACGGGTGAGCAAGGACACTTAATTGGGACATATCCAAAATGACGTCAGCTAGATATATTCATATGTGAAATCTGTTTTGAATTTTTTTACAAATCTTAGCTCATATGAATGTGGGACTGAGGGTAACATTTGAATTATTAGTCTTGGCTTTAATTTATAGGATACAGATTTTCTGAGTGTAGTCTGACACAACTCAGCCCAACTCTAGACACAAGTTTGTCTAAAACCTGTCGGAAACTGACTGTATCCCCACAAACTACTATCTCTTTTGTTTTTTTTTTGTAATTCACTTTTTATTGACATGCTTCTTCAATTATACGGTTACATCCAAATATGTTTCAGATTATGTATGTATATTGTTTACATATATTTTGTTGAATGAAGAAAGGTAGAAATGAAAAACAAGAACAAAAAAATACACACCACCAACTATATAAATAAATAAAATAAAAATAAACATATTCAGAATTATGTATCAACCAGGAGTGGTCTGTACCCTGTAATTAAGAGGATATAAAAATAAGGTCAGGTCTGTTGGTCTATACATATTAAACCCATTTGTCCCATTGTATGTTAAATTGTTCCAATGCCTGATTGACTAATGCCGTTATTTTGTCCATTTTGTAAATATCCCTTGTAATTTCCATCCGCATTTTTAAATGGCCCTATGTTTGAGTCATGATAATTTTAGTGATTTTTTTTTGGAAAAAAACTAATCACTCCCTGGGGGTGCATATATTTTTAATAAAGTAACTGGACTTCCATCTACATAACACCTTATCAAAATATATCTACCCACTTTATCCCCAATTTCGAATATTTTTTTCATATACCATATCAACCGATATTGATTTTTTATTACTGATATCGATACCAATGATTTGCCTGATAAACGAAATTCAGAACCGATATTGATTTACTATTATACTTCTGATTTTTACACAATTATTACAACACTGAACTGAAAAAACTGATTTATTTATAATAATCACTCCCACCTTGCATACAAATCAAATCTAGGGGTCTGACAGTGCAAAAAGCACAAAGAAATACTAAAACAAAATGTAAGATAGCTGTTATGTTTAATAAAGTTTACTAAATATAGGAAAGCAAGTAAGTATACTTTACCTTTGCACGCAGATTCCCCTCAGATGTTGTGCTGCAATGGCGATCATGCACACAATTCTCAAAAATCGGTAAACCCGATATTTAAAAAAACGATAACCGATTATGGTAAAATGCCTAAAAATTGGGAAAAATGTAGGTAAATTTATATATTGGTCGATCTCTACTTATAACAGGGTTATAGTTATGCTTGTAGCTGTATCTTTACAAGGCCAAATTATCAGAGGGTCCGACTCCTTTTTTTGTGTGTTTTTAGTTTGATCAGAGAGTTCATTGATGGCTCCTCCTGCGTTCCCTGTCACCCTCAGTGCCAACCGGTCAATGGCTCTGCTTCCTGCACTGGCAGGGTAAGACACTTACAACACCTTCAAAATTACCTTCCCAATTTACCTGGTAAACAAAAATGGTATTTAATATTAAAGTTAATATCTTAATAGCTTTCATTATTGTTGGGCTTGTGAGCCCTCTATTGCTCTCCTGTTGAAAGGACATCCATGTTCCCGAAGTTCTAACTGACCTTTATTTGTTTTAGGGTCCTGATCAGTGTAAGGAGTGCTCTCACTACCAGGATGGAGACACATGTGTGGAGCGCTGTCCCAGCGGTGTTAAGGAGGACCAGCACACTGTGTGGAAATACAGCAATGAGACCAATCACTGCATACCATGTCCCAGGAACTGCTCTGTGTCGTAAGCATCTGCACAAATGATTGTATTTCATGAAAATATGGAAGTGTCGATTTAATCCATTTTAACTTGAGTAAATGATGGAATCCAAAGTGTAGTTGGATTTTTCATGCCAGGGTGCCATGCCCCTTTACATACAGTTTTCTTTAGAGTCTTGGGGTTTAAAGAAAACGTTCACATGTTTTTAATAAGACGTATATTTAGAGGCCAACATTTTATTTGGCGTTGGAGCTTTAAGTTTATTAATGCTACTAACAAACTTTCATCTAAAATCTTTCTATAACAATACATCAACAAAATATTACTCCACCTCCTCAAATTGCATGAATTTATTCATTAAGGTGAAGCAGACTTGTGGATGTGGTTTAGGCCCCAGAGTGACTAACAGTGAGCTACAAATCTGAGATAAACCTGACTGCTACAGTCATTTACAAAAGAGTCTGACCTTGGATCAGATCCTTCAGTGTTTGTTACTCCTGAAGTGGTTTGGAAAAACAGACCTTGTTGTCTAAAAATGCTGACCACAGAATTCAGCTACATTGTAAAGTTTAGTTACATTTCACAGCTCACATTTTACAGCTTTTGATTTAATTTTAACTCTGTCGTGGTGTAACTGCAGCATAAAAAAACTTTTAACAACAGATCAATCATATTTAATGGATCTGGTATCAGCTCTGTGCTGATCTTAACAACAGATTAGAATACAGCTTGAATATGATCTGATCTTAGTCCACTCTTATGTTGGACATGCCTTAGGTGTTATTAAACATGGGAAACACAGATCATATTAGGTATTTTAAGTTTTTTTGTTCCACAGTTGTCCACTGGATGAGAGAGGCTGTCCAATGTACCAGAAAACTGGGTAAGATTTAAAGTTGTGTAACATAAACATATAAGCACAACCGGATATCAGTGTGGTCTGCTTGGGTGATTTTGTTTAATCACTGTTTTGGACATAAATGTTAATGTGTATTCTACACAATTTATCGCAATTCAAAACTATAGGTGTTGTCGTTTGTTGTGGTGTCCCCGCAGGCCTGGCACGACCATAGCGGCTGCTATGGGCGGTGTGGTCCTTTTCTTCATCCTGGTGGCTCTCCTGGCCTTCTACCTGCGCCGGCAGAAGCACCTGAAGAAAAAGGAAACCTTAAGAAGGATCCTGCAGGAACATGAGGTCAGAGATGTAAAATGTAATGAGAGTTGGGGATCTGACCACATATAGATTAAAAAAAAAACTAGGTTGCTCTGATATCACAGTATAAACAACAAAGTGACACTGTATTAGTACTTCCTCTGCACTGTGAATAATAAATTCTCTTCTATTAGTGAAATGCAATCTTGCATCGTAACAAAAATGCCAAGTTGTACTGACAGATGTAGTTTTGGACAGTGAACTGTATATAAATGTCTGAAACTGTATTCAGGGTTCCTACTGGTCAGGGAATTTCTGTAATATCAGGGAATTTCAGGAAAATCATTTCCAGACAGGGAAAGTTGGGAATTTGATCATTTGGGTGCCAAGTCATGGAATTATCATGGAATATTGTTAATGGCATATAGTGCAGTGGCCAAAACCTGATTTGTATTTACGTGTCTTTGTCCCCTGTGAGTTTTATTTTGCTCAAGGCCTCTCCCGTTTTAAAAATGTGCAACATTCTAGAATACAAAATCTTTGCGAAGTCTGTGCCTGTGTCCTTACACTTGCTAACTTACGAAACATAGCAGGTATTTCATTGAAAAAGAAGAATTTGAGGACTGTCTCACCCAAAGTGATGATGGCAGAAGAGCAAAATGCAAAGTATGTAAGTCAGACATACTTCTCTCCAATAAGGGAGACTGTGCACTTACGAGCCATATGACTGGGGAAAAAACATGTTGCTAAGATGAAAATGCTGAAAAGATCCACGTCGTCTCAACTTCCCATCAAGGCGCTTCTCCGGTCGTCCACATCAAGCAGCTTTATACCATGTAAAGTTGCTTTGTTCAACATGGCCCAATTTACAGTGGCCATTTCTAGATAAATCATACATGTAGAGAATTTTAGACTTGAAATTTTTGTCAATTCAACACGCCAAGTTGCCTGTATTCAACAACAATGATCCTATAACCCCTTAAAATGCCCTGTTCTGCTCAGCATCCAAACGTTTTATTGGACATTTCTTATACAGAAGGTCATTGAAATTCTTCTTTTTGGTCAGGGAAAGTCATGGAAAAATGTCGGGGAATTTTAAGTCTGACTTAGGGTGGGAACACTGTGTATTAATCATTCATGTGAAAATAGTTAGTTTATCAATATACTGGCTGACCAGTCCAGAAAAAGCTCAGGTAGCTTACAGAATAAGAGGTAAAGTTACTTCAGTATCATGTAGAAAAGCTAGATATTTTATGCCAAACTATCAAATAAATAAAAAAATATGTTAATCTATATATCAATGTATGTGTATGTCTTGCCAGATTAAATATCATTATTAAGGTAAGTGGGTAGCTTGGTGTTGACATTATATGGTGACTCCCAGACAGTAGACCATATTGTATGTCTGGTTTCGACACAGTGGCACTTATAAAAACACATAAAGAGCAGCTGGAGTTGAAAATGTTAAGATTTGCATTGAGAGTGATGAGGATGGACAGGATCAGGGATGAGTTTATTAGAGAGAAAACTCAAGTTGACTGTTTTGCAGGGAAAAGTCAGAGTGGCAAGATTGCATTTGTTTGGACATGTGCTGTGGAGAGCCTCTGATTGTGTTAGAATCGGGCAGGTAAGAGGAAATATAAGAGGTAGAGGTCAACCGATGTATCGGCCAGGCCGATATATCGGGCCGATATTTGTCGTTTTTTATGAATCGGCATCGGCCGATATCCAAGTGCACTACGCCGATTTACCCAGTATTATTATTGCTGTGGAACACGTGGCCCATGCTACTTGCTTGCACTAAAAAAATTTGATGCTGCTTTCAAATAAGTTTAAGTTATTGTTTAATTGTATTGTTATTGTTAAGATTTGTTTTTGTTATTTAAGTTTATATTTATATTTAAGTCGTTATTGAATATATGGCAAGTTGAGAAATTTTTTGTATCTGTGTTATTAGTGTGATATTTTACCTCCAATAGAGGGGGAAATGTTCAATTATTGGGCAAAAGTATATCAGCAGCAAATATCGCCATTGGCTACTGAAAAACCCATATCGGTCAACCTCTAATAGGAAGGCCTTGTGGGAGGTTTGTGGATGTTGTGAGGGAGGGCATGCAAGCAGTTGGTGTGAGAGAGGAACATCCAGAGGATAGAAGGAAATGGAGAAGGAATGTTGATCCGGTGTGGTGACCCATAAACCGGAGCAAACAAAAGTAGACAAAGAAGACAACCATATTGTACAATGTAGGTCTGAATCAGAACGGCTATTAGGGCAGGTATCAACTAATTGACATGAGCAATGCTGACAACAAAATATTTAACATTGATTCTACATACTATGGCAGATTCCACATTTGTATATAAATGTAACTCAGTTTTGTTAGGAGAGTAAACATCATGTCTGAAAACAGACTGGTAGAACTCGAACACTTTAGTAACAATGTACCTTTTACCCTTTTGCTTTCTTTTCATTCGTTTGGGCAATTTTCTTCCTGCTGTAGCTGGTGGAGCCGCTGACCCCGAGTGGAGCTATGCCAAACCAGGCACAGATGCGCATTCTGAAAGAGACTGAGCTGAAGAAGCTCAGAGTTCTGGGCTCTGGAGCATTTGGCACTGTCTATAAGGTCAGTATAAAGGGACCACTACTACTAAAACACTACTGAGATTACTAATAAACCAAAGGCACTACTAGTATTCAGAACTTAGTAGTACTCTTTCTCTGACCCTAGAATAGTTCTTCTTGCTTTATTGTACTTTAATATGTGCCAGAGTAATGAAAAGTGGAGAGTTGTTTAGAACAAATTATCTGTGGCTTTTACTGCTACAGGGGCAGCTGGTGGCACCTAGTGGTTAGGGCATTTGCCCTGCGATCAGAAAGTCGTGGGTTGGAATCACTTGACTGCTAGTGGCACCTCTGAGCTACCCTTGAGCAAAGTACTGTCTCCACACACTGCTCCCTGTGCTGTGTTCCTGCCTGCCTGCTGCTTCACTTGGTGAATTGGTTAAATGTAGTTGAATTTCTCTTTGCACTGTTTGCTGTGGTGTGACAGATTTGTCACTTTCAATTACACTATAAATAAAGTTTTGTCAGTTTTCCGTGGAGAGCACAAGGTCTAATGCCAGGCATCGCTCTAAACAATACAACTCATGTGGTTTGGAAAATGGGGAAACGTCAGTATCACTGCAGGAAGTAATCGGTGTGTGTACGTGTGCAGGGGATTTGGGCTCCTGATGGAGAAAGTGTGAAGATCCCGGTGGCCATCAAAGTTTTGCGAGAAAACACTTCCCCCAAAGCCAACAAAGAGATTCTGGACGTGAGTAAAATCTTACTAAACCTTTCGAACAAATTATAAGAACAAGCTCTTACATTGGAGTTGGCCCTAGCTGGAAGCTCTGTTATACAGTTGTGTGGATACACTTGGGCCCCAAACATGGCATTTGGAAATGCAGATGTTTTGGCACATCACATCATGTGACTGTTTTACTTCATTATCACTGCTCAGTGAATAGAATATTGTTTTTACTGTATCCTGAGCATTTGCTTTCATGTGTGTGTGTTTTTTGCACATGTGTAGGAGGCTTATGTGATGGCAGGGGTAGCAAGTCCATACGTGTGCCGTTTGCTGGGCATCTGCCTGACCTCAACAGTGCAGCTGGTTACTCAGCTGATGCCGTACGGCTGCCTGCTAGACTACGTACGTGAGAACAAGGACCACATTGGCTCCCAGTACCTTCTCAACTGGTGTGTGCAGATCGCCAAGGTCAGTTAAAAGTGCCAAATCATATCACATTTGATTGTAAAGCAGTAGGTATTACTTCATACAAATGGCTGGCTATTGATTGGGATTTTTTTATATCTGTGATATCTTAATTCCGTTACCAGTTCACGGATGTTAGTCTATTATTAAACATCCACAACAGATTTCGTAATTATCAAGAAGTGTGAATGTTGTAAAATGTAACTGAAATCCAATTTAAATAGCTAGTCAACGGTCTAGATTTTGGAATAAACATGCTTAGTAATTGCTTACTATTAAAATTAGGGATGCTCCGATCAGGATTTTTGCCACCCATACCAAGTACTGATTTTTTGTCTAAGTGATCGGCCGATTCTGATGCTTCAAGTTTATATAACGGATATCTAAGCTCCCTGATCACCATTCACTTTTTTCAGATAAAGTAATACTATAAATGTTGCCTTTGTTTTATGTGTGTATGTGTGAGTTTTCTCCTGTTGTGTTTGTGTGTGTGTGTGTGTGTGTGTGAGATTTCTCCTGTTGTGTATGTGTGTGTGTGTGTGTGTGTGTGTGTGTGAGATTTCTCTCATGTGTGCGTGCAAGAGAGAGTTCTCGTGGTGTGCGTGCACAAGAGAGTTTTCTCGAGGTGTGTGTGTGTGTGTGTGTGTGTGTGTGTGTGTGTGTGTGTGTGCGCGCCAGAGAGTTTTCTTGTGGTGTGCGTGTGTGCGCGTGCGTGAGAGTTCTATCGTGTTGTGCGTGTGTGTGCGTGCACAAGAGAGTTGTCTCGTGGTGTGTCTGCGTGCGAGCACGCGTGTGTGTATGTGTGTGCGCGAGAGAGTTGTGTGTGTGTGCAGGAGTTTACTCATACTTCTGTCTTTTATAATTAGACGCTGAAGTTTAGTACCCGTCCCTAGTCCTGCCGCATTGACGTCATCAATTGTGATCGGTTCCTTAGATCGGCAAGTTTAACGAGTTCCGATTGAATCATAATCTCTGATTATCGGCCAATACCGATCGTCCGCCGATCAATTGGAGCATCACTAATTAAAATATGCTGTTGAGTGATGTGGATCTTTATGACACTTTAAAGTAATTAAAACAATACAAAATAAGTATTTAATTCTGATTCCCATCCCTATTCATACCCAGCAAATCAGTAATGCCTAAATTATAACAATCTGCCCCAAAAGGCATTTATCGGCTAAGTAGTTTTGTACATATACTGTTTAGAAACAGAAAACTGTATATTCTTTCTTTTTTTATATATAATTAAATGTAAAATATTTTTGTTGATTTTATTTATTGCTAAACTGGTCCTTCAAAGCCTAGATTTATTTATTTATATCCCTATTTTCCTGTATTTCAGTTTTACATGACCATTTTACAACCTCTCTATGAAGGTCTATAAACTTTTGCATATATAATGCACTTGACATCATCTGTTTTTGATTTGATATCTTCAGGGTATGAGTTACCTTGAAGATGTCAGATTGGTCCACAGAGATCTTGCCGCTCGGAATGTTCTAGTGAAAAGCCCCAACCATGTGAAGATCACAGATTTTGGCCTGGCTCGGCTCCTGGACATAGATGAGACAGAGTACCACGCAGATGGGGGGAAGGTGTGTGCTTGTGTTTAGTGGGGTTTTTAAAGAAAGATCCATATTTAGGCTACGCAGGCTAATAGTATTTGCCCTTCTGCTACAAAGTTTCAAAGAATGATCAGACTTTTACTCCAATTCAGTACAAACCAAAGTTGAGCATAGTTAAACATAATGTTTGCCTCCTGTCAAATGACATATTTTGTACATCCTCTGCACAATTTTAATGCAGTGTTGCTGTTTATTAGAGAAATCATTGTGTCATTAGTCTTTTGTACATCAGTAATTGTCATTTATCTACAGCATGTATATTCAGCATTTGTCCTGATAGCATATTGCATTTAATATTGAGTTTTTTTTATAGTTTGTACATTTCTTGTCTCTGTGTGTCTGTGCAGTCATGAGCAATTTCCTCTGGGACCAATAATATCTTCAGATTCTGACTCTAATTGGAAAAAAGATTTCCTCCGAAAGCCTTGAGCTGTCCAGCAACATTACATTAGAGATGCGGTGTAGCCTGTTCTAGCTTCTATAGACTCCCAGTTTTGATAATCAGGGATTTTCCTAACATAAGGAATTGGGCAGATTTTTTCCAAAAGCATTAACCAAACATGTTTTTAGGCCAGGGTGTTGTCTGACTTTTGTATATGACTATAGTATTCGAGTCAAGAAATTGTTAATTGAATTGTTTCATTGTGACTGTCCTGTCAATATTCTGTAGGTGCCCATCAAATGGATGGCGTTGGAGTCCATTCTTCACAGGAGATTCACTCACCAGAGTGATGTGTGGAGTTACGGTCAGTATTAGCTTATCTGCCGTGTGTGTGTGCCCAGAATTCTCTGGGACTGAGCGTGTTTGGCAGTGGGTTTAAAATTACACTGTAGTCAGTCACAATTCACTGTGTTATAAAAAGCTGGCTGACTCTTGTGTTCATGACATAGGAGTAACCGTGTGGGAGCTGATGACCTTTGGCATGAAGCCGTATGACCTCATTCCGGCGCGGGAAATCCCGGAGCTGCTGGAGGGTGGAGAGCGGCTCCCTCAGCCTGTTATCTGCACCATCGATGTCTACATGATCATGGTCAAATGTGAGTGTTCTTTTTAAGATGGTAAGACAGACTCCCTCATAGTGATGTAGCATGCTGGTCTAATTTTAAGCCTCATTTCCCAGTGCAGCATTTTTGCTCAGATTTGATCTTTCTAACACGATGGGTCAAAATTGTGTGAAAGTTATGTTATTTTACATTTACTGTATTTTTTAGAGGCGCTTATCTTGGGCCATGTACTTGGCTGCATTATAGCCCACAAGGAAACACACCCCTACATTTATTAGCCTGTAAATTAAGAGCTGCTTGTAAGATCCTACCAGAAAGACTTGTTACTCCATCAGGGGTTCTATCAGATCACACAAACAGGAAGCAGATTAATTGTAAGCACAAACACACACATTTCAATCTAAGCGTTCCCATTAAAGTCATATTGTATGTATTGTAGGTACACATACGAAAGTGACATTGATCTGATATGAAAAGATACGATATGTGTGGCCACACAGCCCTTCAGACAATAGATCTGTCACAAGGCAAATGTTATATATCAACCTAGTAATGTAAATGTAGCCTGAGATAATTGATCTGATCAAATGAAATACTTTTTGTTGACTTAAAGGTTTGATGATTTATCTAAATTATAGAAAGGTTGGGGAATTGATTGTGTAGATTGACTATTTGGAATATTGGATCTCTATGATTGATTAAAATTAGACCAGACTGATGCTACTAGAAGCTTCCATGGCTAATGTTTGACTTATAGGCTGGATTACTGCCTGTTCTAATTGCTTGTAAGTGCTGGATGATTGATATGATTGATTAAAAGTTAGACCACTGACTGATATGATTGAAAGATTCAGTGACTGATCTGATTGATTGAAAGGTCCATTGTTTATTGATTATAAAGTTGGGAGGTGGATAAATTAAACAGATGTCATTGATTGAAATGTTCAGTGATTCGTCTGATTTGACTGGAACCTTCAATGACTGATTGACAGGCTGGATGATTGATCCTGAGAGTCGGCCGAAGTTTAAGGAGCTGGTGACTGAATTCAGCTCAATGGCACGAGATCCACCAAGATACTTGGTCATCAAGGTACACATGTTGGCATCCCATTTTCTCAGCATTTACAGTCATGTGGTGGCCTGTTTGCACACCTCTAGCTAAACTGAAATTTTCCTGTGATGGTATGTGTTTAAATGCTAAAAAATTGTAAATTAAAAAAGGAATGCTCTGCTAAGAAGTACTTTTAGGCATAAACAAGTTGATAGTAAAAAAAACTTAAAAACGTGTCACCAAATTTGGCCTGCAATTGATTGTATAATTATTAATAAATATATTAATAACGCCTAGTCAATTTTTCTCTGCTTTTTCAGAACGATGAGCAGATGAGTCTTTCTAGTCCGGTGGACAGCCAGTTTTTCCGCACTCTACTAGCGGAGGAGGGGGGAAATGTGAAAGAGTTTCTGGACGCTGAAGAATATCTCGTCCCCCAGCCAGGCTTTTTCAGCCCACAGGCTGAGAGTTCAGCCAATGGACCCAGCAGACACCACTCTCACAGGGTCAGTACCAGTCTGCTGTCCTTTTTTCTGTTTTGTTCCAGTGTGAGACACCTCTGCTTTTATTGGCATCATGAAGTCAGGGGAGTTATAGTAAATTAGCAGGTGTTAGTAAATGATTATTCTTCGTCTTCTCCTCCACCACTAAATTAGAGCACTGACCTGGGCCTGGAGGTGGATGGCCAGCCTAGTGGCCGAAGTATGCACTCATCAGTCAGCACTCTGGGGAGGAGCCAGTACCCAATGGCTCCTGCAGGAACTACATCTAATGGAATATGGGGAGGGCCTGGATACCCTACTTTGGCACGAAGCATCTCCCATCGCTCAGCTGGGGGCCACTCTGACTCAGTGTTTCTAGAGGGTGGAGTAGAGGAGAGTGGCCCTCCCTCCAGCCCAGGACGCTACAGCAAAGACCCTACCTTCCCCAACGGCATCGATGGAGATGTGGAGGTTGACGGGCCGGTTGGTTACTCGTCACACACGTTACCACGAAGAACAAACACACTGCCAGGTTAGTGTGTATGCAGCTAAGTTAACTAATGGCAATTTTTCAGTAGAGTGCATTCAATATATTTCTGATATACAGAATATTCCATTCTATTTTCAGTCTGGTAAAAGCCACAAAATCATGAACATAGAATTTTTACTACTACTGAAGTACACAAGTGTCGTCTACACTTTACACAGGGAGAAATGTCTAGCCATTCACTCAAAACAGCACAACTTGTTATTTTCATTACTATCGAGTAAGTTATGTGGTAATTTGGTAGACAGTAATTTTTTTAAAATAAAAAAACAACGGAATATCAGGGGTTATTATAAGATACAGACCTATTATTAGAAAATGCATTGAATATCCATTTCCAGTGATCTAGAAAAACTTTACTGTGTGTGCTTGTATTAACATGATTGCATGTTTTTCCTTGGTGAAGAAAGCATCTAATTTTTTTTTTTGTTTTATTAATATTTTTTACCCATTAACTTGCATTCATATTTACCCCCCTTGAAATGCATTCAGACATGAGTCAGAAAACTGCTGCATTTGCGCAAGCACACTTTGCATTTTCTCTGCAAGATGGTCTAGTTTCAACAAAAATTCAAAAACTCCTCTCTCTCCTCAGAATATGTGAATCAGGATGTCCAGTTGGAGCGGCCCAGCACTCTGCCACGTAAAGCAGGCGAGAGACGGATTGCTAACTCAGTTGGGGTCGGGCGCAGTGTGGAAAATACAGAGTATCTGGTGCCCATGGGACATATTTCACCTGTCTCTCCAGCCTTTGACAACCCATACTACTTGGACCTAGTGGCTAAGGCCAAGGCGATGGGCGGAGCTTCAGCAGGCGTATGTGCACCGCATCAAAGGCAACTGAATGGCTATGTCACCCCGACTGCAGAAAACCCAGAATATCTGGGGCTGGCGGAGACCTGGAGTGGCCAGAGAGAATATACCTGAGGAGAAGGAACTTATGCGAACATTACTATGTGACTGAGTGCTTTTAAAGGAGTGAGTGAGTGAGTGAATGAATGAAAGAAAGTAATTTGGTGCTTCACTGTTCAAGGGCACACTTTGGGTGATGGAAGTTCCTACTGGGAATCCTCAGTTTCCTTCCAGATCACCACTACAATCCAATGTAGCATCTTTTCTGTACATTAAGGCATTGAAACTATGATGGATGGATTTTTGTCACAAAGACTCAAATAAACAAATCAACATTGAGAGTTTAACCAAGGGGTACGAGCTATCATGTATTTTTTTTTAAAGACATTTCACCCTTGAAACAAAGAAGAATGTACAAAAAAACACTGGACATTTATCTCAAAAAGACTGCTTTTGTTCTTTTTATAAGGATTTTTTTTATTTGTCCTGGCCCCCATTACCTCTCCTGTCCAATCATGTTACAAACCAGAATAACATCATCAGCATCAGATATTTCAAAGGATACTGGAATAATCCACAATCAAAACGGCTAGCCAGAGCAGCTGGGCCACTGTGAGTGCATGTAAAAGGGGCTTTCTTGTAGTCAGAGCCTTCAAAAGTGATGCAGGAGGGTTCTGCATCCAAAAGGCAGCAGGAAGTAAGAAGGATTTGTTGGATTGAAATGTACAGCTTGCTAAAGGAATGCTCCAGCACTTGTCAAACTAATCTCTGTCTGCTGCCTCCCCCCTTTTACCAAGACCAGTAATTTTGACGTTTTCTTGTACTCCTAAACATGCAGAAAGCCCATAAAATCATGTACAATAGAGGTCAATGGGCAGTTCCTTGAGGAAGCAGGGAATTGAAATTGTGTTTTAGAAAAAAGACAAATATTGAACATTTTTTTAGAATAAAAATGTTTTTAGAATAAAAAAGATTCATTACTGCAGCAGATATAGATTAGATTAAAACAGTGGGCTATTCATGTTAGCATGCTGTTCTAATGTAGCTTTTTTTCTTTTTCCATTCTGTTATGTTTAAACAGAGGCTTCTGCCCACTATGTTGGTTTCTTTCTAGGAGAGCACTATATGTATAGCACTAGACCCGGTTCTTTGAGGTCTAGTGCTTTTAATTTGTTAGTATGAAGTGTTGTATAGATGAGGGTCTGTTTTTTCCCCTTTTATGAGGAAAGGCTTTTTGTTAACTTCAGTTACCTTCACCTTAAGCTGTAGTATGAGTGATTATCATGTAATGTATATTTGGTGTATTTCAAAATAATTTCTTAAATGACGAAGCTATTCGCACTTTGGGATAGAAAAAAAAGATTACTTGGAGTTTTAACCTTAAATTTGATAAATCAAATGATTTGTAGAATGTTTGATTGGTTTAAATTCCGGCTTAAAGGAAAAGTTTGGTCGAAAGTCCAATCAGTACAGGTCCACTTTTTGATGCCAAATGGGCTTGATGGGCCTTGAGATGTTTGGTGTTTAAAGGTTTAAGTTTGCTTCCTTATCTTTGCATTAGAGCTACAAGGCCACATCACGATTTATGCAGTCATGCATCATCAATCGCACACTTTTATATGTACATATAAACATTCTAGAATCTGGGCAATTTTATTATGGCAGTTCCAGTTGGTTCAATCAGGTCAAAAATGAAGCAGGACTAGAATTCTAAGACCTTTCCCAATATTACTACCTTTTAGGGAATACTTGTCTGTGTGATTTAACACAGTGCTAATCATCTGGGTCCTCCATTACTGCACTATGTTAGCCTCAAAGAAAAACAAAAGAAGCAAACTTCAGAAACCCGACATGACTTGTGAAGTCATTTGATCTCTATCCACCCTTTCAGAGCTGGTTCTCCAGCTCCATCCCTGACAGACGAGTTCATGGCAAGCATTTGAGAGTGTGATCTGTCGTCCATATCTGAATGGCAGTGACCCCCGGGTGAGCTCACGCCCCGTGAATGACTCCATTGTTCCAAATTACAACGTGTGCCTTCTTTTAAAGTGTGCTTTTCACTTCATAGTCTGGCTAATGTGTCACGCTGCCCAACTTGTCCCCCTCCGTCTCTGTGCGTCATTCATCAGCTCCAAATGATTTAATCAGAATTTGGAAAATAACAGCATTTTTGTTTTGTTTGTTTTTTTATTTACAGTGCCTACTAATTAGTACAACCGTAATCTGGATTTTGCCAGGCATTTTAGTATTTAATTTTTAGTTTTTTTTTTTTTGTTTTGGGGGGGGGGGGGGTGGTGGGGGTGCTAGTTTCTTTCCGTTTCCTCCATTGTCTTTTTTTTTTTTTTTTTTTTTTTAATGGAACCTGCAAATTCACTCAGAAACTAAACTGTGAAAGTTTGTTAAAACTGATGCGTTCGGATTTACAAAAATGGCTATTCTAACAACCTATGGAAGGGATTCCTAATTTTTTCTCTAGCAGTTTATTTCTTTTACATGTATCTGCCACCAACTCTGTCTTATCTTACTGAAAACATGATTCCAAATCTTTGAATGCCAGTAGTCGGTGGGGAAATTCGGGGAATATGACCGGTCGGCCCACTGAATGTTGCTCCGAATATGTAAATGTGTGCCTTGTTTCAACACTGACACTAGAACCCCCCGCTGGTATTTGCAGACGGACCCCATGAATCAAGTCACTGAGAAGAAATCCAGTGGCACTCCTGTGCATGTTAATTTTTACTGATATTAATCAACACAATAGGCTGTTTGTATCTCAGAGTGAGGGGGTCGGGGTGGCCACCGCTTGCTTAGTTTCAGTCCAACCACACATTGTATAATTCTGGTCCAGTTTGACTTGTACACCATCGTGAAGTAAAGTAACTATAGACTATCAGACTGACTATCAATTTGGACAATCCAACATGTCATTGATCAGAAATTGATGTTTGTTTTGTTTCATAAATTCTTGGTACATTTAGTCCAACATTAATATCTGAACTCACCATGCATTCTGGTACAGTGTCAAAACTCAAGGACCAATCAGAACATCCGTGAGCACAATCTCCTTTTATTTCACCAGACAACCACGACTGAACATGCTTAACACAGACAAGTGTGTCCAGCTGAAGTGAAATAAAGTAGCGACGTATCATACAGAACAAACCTTGAACATCCACAGTTACATGAAATGTCTTGTTTTGTGGAAATAAATGTAACATTCTTTACAGAGAACACAAACATTTGGCTAAACAGTTTTGCATTTTCCAGTCATTTTTTAGCTTTGCCTAATTAAAAATATTAAATTTAAAAAAAATTATGCTTGTGAGTGTGTGCAGCACGCAGCTCTACACATGGACGTATTTTATGTCAATGGCTGTAAATTATAAACAAAAGTAATGGGACACCGCACCGGTCCCCTACGAAAACCAGCCGAGACATAGTGCACTGTGTCGACAATTGGGACACCCAAATATTATAGCAACAGAGTCTGAATGCCCTGGCACATAGCTTTGGTTTTGTATTTGATTTGATTATATTAAAGCTTAAAATAAGGTTTACAGAAATATTTGATATGCAGCTGTGTAACTGTGTAAAAACGGAATACTGCTATTTGCAAACCAAATGCACTTAAAAAACAATAGTGTGCAATACACTACATTTGAATTATTTAATTTTGCATATAAGATTCATTGCAGAAATGCATGCGATTCATTTAAAAATGCAAGCGCTAGTCAGCATTGATCCAAAAATGTTTTTATTTTTTTGTTTGTCTATTGTTTTGTTTAGGGCAGGCCACATTTTAAAGAATCATGAATTGTGTTCTCTGTAGAGCATGTTCTTACATTTGCACATGGCCGGTCCACGATTCATTGAACTGGGTGACTTGGACGTTACCTGAAAATATAGCACCCCCTTGCTGCAACACTCAGAATGCAGATTTATGAATCGTGCCATGACCATACAGATGTGGGCCTGCTCTTGTGCCTCAGATTATTGTCTTACTTCATAAGTTAAATGTGCTTGACCTTCAGATCACAGACTGACTACCGGACTCTCCGGTCTGGTATAGGGAAGTTTTTTGTTTGTTTGTTTTAAGGTACAGCAAAATGCCCAGACTGCCATCATGTTTCACAGCTTATTTTTGAATGATGTGTTCACGGTACTATAACTTTTGACCATATCTGAGCATTTGTCAGTCATTTGAGTACAACTTTTTTGTGGTGAAATTTCCAATTACAGTCTATGGCCAAAGCACATTGAAGGAGGTGTAAAATAAGCCTGTCTATACATTTTAAACTAATGTATATTTTTGTATGTTTTATATGTACATTGCTGTGGAACGTCGCTTAGTGTAGGACGTCGGGTATTCGGTGCAGATTCTCTGTGCTGACTACTTATTTTTCCTCAACTCCTGTTTATAATGTATAAAGCAAGGTTTGAAGACAAGTAACAGCTTCTGGTGTGTGACATTTTTGTAAAGTGTTTGTAACCATGTGTAGGGTGTCTTGAGGTAATAAATCGGTACCCATTCAGTCTGCGGCGTGTGGTGTTTTATTTATCTCTGAATAGAGAAACCATCTCAGAAAACTGAAGTGTGAGAGTATGAGTTGTCTTTGTTCTGTATGCTCCTGTGTCTCCAGCTCTCACAGTCATGCATCCCTCGCTCTGGTTGTCTATCACCTCTGCAAACTTATATAGTGTCAGTGGACCTTCATGTAAGGGTCTCGCACTGAAGGTGGATGTGACCAAGACTTAGAGGGAGCTCAAGGCTTAGAAGAGGACTCTGAAGGCCAATAAACTCATCCTGCAGCCCAAAGACAACACTGTGGGCAGAACGAGCAGCGCTGGACTGGCCATCAGGCATACGCCTGGTGGGCCGATGGGTACGGAATCCCGTCAACACCCAGGGAGGAGTGTGTGGGGATGGTACCTTGCTCAAGGGTACCTCAGTGGTGCTTAGCACTCGGGAATCGAACCCACGACTTCCTGATTGCAGAATGAAAGCCCTGACACCTAAGCTACAAACTGGTTAAAGGGCCTAAAGTTGTAATTGTTGCTCAGTTTGAGCCAAATAAAGGAGCCGTTGTCAAGGCACAAAAGAGTGCAGTGAAGCTGGTAAAGGAGTTTGCTGGTTGTGATGAGTGTAATCACAGAGAATCTACTCAGTCAGAACGGGGTCTCTTAAACACCCAGTTTACTTTCCATCAAAATATTATCTAATATCATAATTATGTAAATAACTATAGCTAAGGAGAGCAGTTTTCATAGAAAACAGTAAAAAAAGTGTGTATGTGTCCTTACTTTATATGCTTCCTTAAAACGTGACCGCACATTAAAAGAAAACAACACCAGTTACTTTACCTGTATTTGAGCCTAAGTGGTTTATCTCGCTCTCACCAAATTATCTTTGGTCGAGGGCTCTTTGTCGAAAAAAGTTCCCGGCTGTCGTAAACACACTATAGTCCCCGAACCTCAAGCTAGCAGCTAATGGCTAGTTGTGAAATAAAAATTTGCTGAAGTTTTAAACCTTCCAGCTCCGTGAACGTCATGCTCGTACAGTATTATAATACGTCTTTACCTGTAATCGCAATAATACGTTCACTCTTAGCTGCTTGTGGTTTGTTTTAGACCAAAGTATTCAGTTAAATGCTGCTTTTCTGGTAGCCTGTTAGGCCCCTTTATCGCTGGCTGTTTGTTTTAAAAAGACATCTGAGGATTGCTTGAAATTAAACGACAGTTGAGGCTCGTTTGGGTGTTTGGAAGTAGTTTAAATATTTGAACAGACGCCTAACTGTGGAAAAGAAATGTCTCACGGAAAACGCAAGGAAATTTACAAGTACGAGGCTCCATGGACGGTGTTCGCGATGAGCTGGAGCGTCCGGCCGGACAGGCGCTTTCGGCTGGCCCTCGGCAGCTTCGTGGAGGAATACAACAACAAAGTGAGAGCTTTTTAACATATCATGCTCTCTCACACCCACCAGCCTGGTACCGTGGTTAAAAATGCCTGTGGGCTTCCCGCTCTTTATCTCCAAAATGTGTAAACATCTCCACCTTTACATGCCCTACATTGACAAAAGTATTGGGACAGCTTATTATTCAAGGTTTGGGTCAGGCGCCTCACTTCCAGTGAAGGACAGTCTTAATGCATCAGCATACTTAGACATCTTGGACAACATCATGGATCCGATTTTATGAACACAGTTTGGGGAAGACCCTTTTCTTTTGTAGCATGTCTGTGCCTCAGTGCACAAAGCAACCCCCTTGAAGACATGTTTGGATGAGTTCGGTGTGAAAGAACTTGAGTGGCACAGACAGAGCCCTAACCTGAACACCTTTGAGATGGGCATGGTAAACTTGTGGCTGCTCTAGAGCATATTGTTTTACTAGTCACATGTGTTGCCTTTGTCAGGGTGCGGTAAAAAGAATTCACTTATTAGAATATCTTATACAGCAAACTTACCACTGGGGGACTAATAAAGATTTGTCATATCTTTGCCAAATGAATGTTGGTGACTACTTTATACATCTGTACCCCATTGTTATGTGAAGGGGTTCTCTGGCTCATCGAGGGATGTGTGGATCTGAGTAGGCTAGTTATGGAGATTTCTTACATTGATGTCTTTATTAGGAAGTTTTTGGTCAATGTTTGCATTGATTATTGACTTTTATTGAACTTTTTAACCCAAAGCTCAAACTATTTGGGCAAATTAAAAATTGTAGCACATACACATGTGCAGATAGGAAAAAGGAATATCCTGATAATTATAGTGCATTTGTAATTGGTTGCAGGTGCAGCTGGTCGGCCTGGAAGAGGAAAGCTCAGAGTTTGTGTGCAGAAACACTTTTGACCATCCATACCCGACGACAAAGATTATCTGGATCCCTGACTCTAAAGGAATTTACCCAGATTTACTGGCCACCAGCGGGGACTACCTGCGGATTTGGAGGGTAAGATAACCAGGCCTACATTGAAGAGGTGGCTAGTTTGATTAAATAGATTATTATTAAGATAGCTGTGCTAATATCATAGCTGTGCTTGAGCGGTTGCAGATCTCTGACAATGCATTATTCCTTTCCTCACAGTGGGAACAGACATTGTCAGTGTCAAAAGGTTCCACGTCTTTTGCGTGTCTCAGCCTGAACTGAACTGATTGCTTAAAATGTGTAGAAATACCACAATAATAAACAAATCCTATAAACATTTTAAAGTAACTAGCTAAGTCAGTTATGCCATTCAAGAATTTGACCAGACATATCAACGAACTCGACCTGAATGTTGTTTTACAAATTATGATCCCATGGCAAATATTTATCACAGTAGTGTTTTTCATTTTTTATACAATTTAAAATATTTCAGCTATTTAAAAATATTTGGCCTAGTCCTGATTTATTTGCTTACCTACCAGGTTGGCTCACCAGACGTGTAGCTCACCTGGGTTTTATATATGTACATTTAGAGTTACAAACTGAGTGTATGTTTATAAATAATGGCCCCAAATAAAATATTTGCTCCATGTGTTTGTAAGCTTGGGGGCGGGGCTCTTTGAAACCCTTAGACCCACAGCTATTGGCTAAAGAAAAGAAATTGATGTGAAAACCTCCTATTATGGCGAAAAACGTAAGTTACTGGGCGGGAACTGTATACGGGAAGGGGTGTGTCTGTGTCGCGATGCACCCTCCTCACACTGCAACATGGGTTCGTGGACATGTCGCGACATGTCGTGATTTCAGTTTTGTATTGTATATCGTTACAGCCCTAGTATATATGTCTAACTTTTAAATAAATACATGTTTTATTTTAGCTTTATTTTGCTCTGAAATTACTGAAATACAGTCAGTTAAAAATCAACTGCTTTTAAATGTCTTAACAGTGACACTGTGGAAAATCAATGTAAACACAAATTTAAGTGCCTTACACTTACACTCTTATTGCAAAATCAATGTCAACAAAAATGTAAGTGCCTTACAGTTACATTTAGTGCAAAGTCAATGAAAGTAGAACTTTTATTTTAGTGCAACATAAAGCAAAAATAAAAGATTACTTTCCATGAAACAAATGTTATGATTATGGGTGTAAAAAAACACTTTTTACCAGTGAACAAAAAAAAACAATAATGTGATGTGTTTTTACATTAAAAAAAAAAAAAAGGTTTCTTTCTTTATGCAGAAACAGAAAATTTTTATTAAAAAGATCCAGGTATTAAGGGCTTGAATTTGAGGTTTTCCAAAAATAACTTTAGAGCAAACATAGCAGAGTTGAAACTGCAAACCTCATTAAATGTATGCATGCCATTTTCATATGTCCATGTTTTTCTTAAGGAAGATACGCTGTTCAGCATGATCAAATGTAAGTGAGTTTGTAAATGTAAGTTTGAATGGTGATAATGTCCTGATAGATTTTCACATGTTGTTTCTCCTTTACCTGGTGTTTTCCACGCGCTTTACTGTTATTTACTGTTAAACAACTGATATAGGTAAAGAAGGTAACGTGACTCGTATATGAGTTGAAATACCATGATATTTCCCCAAATCAGAATTTTGTCTCACCCTTAATCTCAACCCAGCAGAGCAGTTTTAGAGTAATAGAAAAAAAGTAATGGGATGCCTGACCACTGCTTAGTCAGTAAAGATGTGTAGCACAAGTAAAAAAGCGTAATAAATTAGTAGTTGGTGGTAAGTGAATAATGCGTAAACGTGATAAGGCAATTGTGATTAATGTGCCTGGCTCTAATTTAAAGGCAAATGCCTTTTGAGGATGGACCACACCATGTCAGAGGAACAGAGGAAATGTGTTAAAGCTTTTTGTAACGACATTGTACAGCTGAGTTTATTACAATATGCCATACCAAGTTTAAAAAATTGAGCTGAATTTTAGGTTTGTGAAGTTGTGAAATGCATCAGTTGTGGCGCCCCCTTGGTGCCAATCCAAAAAACATGGTATTGATGCAGGATTTTTTGAACCATTACTTCCCAAGATACAGACATGTGAAGTATGCATTAATTGCATTGATGCTGAACTCAAAATTAGTCTCCTAGAGCCCAACATGCTGAATAGTTAGTATTTTTCTGGACAAAGCTGTAAAGCAGTTACCTATAAACTGCTTTGTATGTATCACACTTCAGGGGGCATTAGCATAAAGGGATATGCCCACCGAGAGGCACGAGCCTTCCTTATTATCTACCAGAAATGGATCATGATGGATAAGAGATTAGGGGGAAGAGCACATCCCCTTAAATGCTGTAGATATGTACATTATAGTGTATACTTTTGAGTAGGGTGGCTGTACCCTTGAATTAAAAAGTGGAGATTATGAAACAGTTTTTTTTGACAAGCAATATATAAAATGAAATATACAAAATTTGTGGAAATTATACTGCAATCAGTACGTTGTTGGTTTTAATCTGAGGACAGGTAGTGCCACCACTGAGGTGGACCATCCCCAAACGCTGCTCCCCAGGTGCCGGCCATGCAATTTTTCACTTGGCGAATAGGTTAATTGTTGAATTGTGCATTTTAAACCTTTCTTAAATGGCTTGTTTTACACTAACAGCTTTAATTGTCTTTCCCTCTAAAGGTGGGGGACACGGACACACGACTAGAGTGCCTCCTCAACAATAATAAAAACTCAGATTTCTGTGCACCTCTCACTTCCTTCGACTGGAACGAGGTTGACCCCAACTTGCTTGGTTAGCGAATCCATAGCAATTTTTGGTCTTTTTTTTTTTTTACCACATTGACCTTTGTTTCCTCTATAAATCAGACCTTTTTTTCCCGGATACCTAGGTACCTCAAGTATTGACACCACCTGCACTATCTGGGGATTAGAGACAGGACAAGTGTTGGGCAGAGTCAATCTGGTCTCCGGCCATGTCAAAACTCAGCTCATTGCGCATGATAAGGAGGTAACCAACTAACAACCATCTCCTTTAAAGATTAAAGGTTTATTTAAAGGCCCTGTATTTTACATCTTTTCTGTGTATTTTCCTTTGAAGTTTTATGGATTATAAACAGACCAAATTAATTTACACAGTGCAATGTCTAGGAGTGCAACATATAGGATCCAAGTATAAGTTGCATTGAGTAAATGCAGCTGGAAAAGTTATTTTTTGTGTGTGCGCATGTTCATTGCAACATTTTGAAGGGGGTGATTATTTCTATATCCACTGTACATAATAATATGTAATTATTGACTGCGTACATCTATATCAATTTACATATAACATCAAACTGTTAGTGATCTTTTGCATGAAATGGGCCCTGTTAACTGTAGTAATATGAATATACAAATGGTCACCATGGCTGCTGTATTAACTATTTAAATCATAGCTATATGAATGTGTTGTCCTTGTAGTTTTTTTTTCTTCAGGAATACTAGGATATTTACGTGCGCCATAAAGCTTTCTAATTAATTAATTAAACTAATAACCATCCCATTCCTATGTGTAAGCTTATGCTCTGACCCCTGCAGGTATATGACATTGCGTTTAGTCGTGCAGGAGGGGGTCGGGACATGTTTGCGTCGGTCGGGGCTGATGGTTCCGTTCGGATGTTTGATCTTCGGCACCTGGAGCACAGCACCATCATCTACGAGGACCCTCAACACCACCCACTGCTGCGCCTCTGCTGGAACAAACAAGATGCCAACTACCTGGCCACCATGGCAATGGATGGCATGGAGGTCTGCTTGCTTCATATTCCTTTTCTAGTATTATCAATTTTGTTAAATTAATTCACTCATCTGTCTTTTTCGTCCAGGTTGTTATTCTGGATGTGCGCGTACCCTGTACTCCAGTGGCCAGGCTGAATAATCATCGTGCATGTGTAAATGGCATTGCCTGGGCCCCCCACTCCTCGTGCCACATATGCACAGCTGGTAATTGTTTACAGACACACACTTTCACATAAGGATTATTTAGCATCGCATGTAAAAATGAGAACGTTGTCAAAATGGGCAATTCACTCCACAGTCCATAGAGTGTAGGTTTAAAAAAACTAAAAAACAAAACTCATTTCACATGTTTCTATAACGTTTCATCTTTTGGATTGATCAGACAAAGCTTGTACGAGAGGTTGAAATTTAATCGTATACAAATCAGTTGTCATGTATAAAATTAACGCAACATTGTCCGTAAGTGGACTTAAGATATAAATTGACTATAAAAAGTAGTGGTTATATCTGTATGAATGAATGTAGAGTAGAATTTCTCCACTTTATATTTACCTGCTCAGATTTCTAATGACTTTCTCAAACATCTGATGCCATCACTGTCTCTCTTAGCTGATGACCACCAGGCTCTGATCTGGGATATCCAGCAGATGCCACGGGCCATCGAGGACCCCATCCTGGCTTACACGGCTGAAGGGGAGATCAACAACGTGCAGTGGGCTTCCACCCAACCTGACTGGATCTCCATCTGCTACAATAACTGCCTGGAAATCTTGCGGGTGTGAAGACTGGACATCCAGTAAATCATCAGGTTCCAATAGATCCTCTTTTGACAGCATCTCTTTTGACTGTAATTTTGCACCTCCAAGTCTCCTGTGGTCTGCACTTCACTCTGCCAGCCAGAGTGGAGTCTACTGACACAGATGGATGCTACAACCCATTCAAGGTACAACGGGAAGGCTCTTTCCCCTCTCTGTGTCTTGCTTGGGTTTGTCTTTATTGCATTTTACTTAAACAATTGGTTCTTACTGTTGTTTCTCTACTTTAAAATGTTGAATTGTGAAGACGAACTATTTGTTTCATATAGATAAATACAAATAATGGATTTATATACAGTTCATAAAAGCAACACAGTTGCGCTGTACAGCATTTTATTTTGTGTTCATAGTACATAGAAGATTGTGTTCATAGTACAGTGTGTGTTTAGCTTTTTTTTGTAGCTGTTAGCTTTTAGTATTAACATAGTGATTGCCACCGGCTTCAGATTCATTGACCTGGGCAGTTCAGTTTGGCTGTGGGGTTAAAGCATCTGAAATTTTGTATTATTGTATAACCTATTGCTTTAAACATGCAACTAAGCTGTACATACATGTTTATTAAGCATTAAATGAACACAAAATTTGTTCATAGCTTTAAACACTACAAACTAATGACTGCTCTCTGATGTGCCTGATAGGCCACATTTTCAAGCAGTTCTTCTACAGACGAAACATTTTGTAATAACTAGTTTTCAGTTGTTTCAGTAGTTTTAGGAGATATCTGTAATGTCTTTTGACAGAGACGAATATCAAGGTTGATATTGGTTAGTTCCGGTTTCATAAGGAAGTAATTGTATTGCAATGCTGTTTACCTGTTCCTATTGTTATTTGTCATTTGTGAGATTTATGATGTGAAATTGGATGGGGGAAAAGGGGTTTATTCTACAAGCCAATGTATATAATTACAAAAACAAGTAAGGTTGCATACACTTGAACACAGTAAATGCCATACATTGGATGCCAAAACATTTGTCATGATTTCTTTTACCAGTTTACATGTAACTGTTGTTCACTTGTAAATTACTTACCCAACCTGTATCTATCACAATCACAGTACATTCAAGGGAAAGCGCTTATCTGACATTTCTGAGATGTAACACAATTTTAGTCATTTTAAAGGCTACAATGCTTGTTACCCGTACATATTTGCTTGCAGTTTGGCTATGTATTTATGTCAACCAGTTGTACACAGTGATTATTGTGTACATGTAATAAGAAATATAAGACTACATGCTGAATGAACCTTCATCTGTATTTGTAGATTTTTGCACGGCATAAAAGAGATATGACAAAATCTTAGAAAGCAAATAAGGATTATGCCTTCACCAACAGAGATTGTTAAATGCCCATAAATGAGACCATAAAAATTTGAAGGTAATTGACTAAAATAAAAATAATCTGATCATAAAACATCTTTATCAGTCAAAGATTGGTTACATTTGAATGGCTGTGAATTATTTCTCCTTTTGACACTGAATGTGTTCATCTTAGTCCGCTATCTTCCATCCTACATTAATTTAAACAAAAAGAAATTGTGTGCACTGTATACTGTTTATAAACCTGAACGTACAGAATTTTTTGACCTGGCTTTTGAGTCAGACAAGTGGACAAATGAAGGCCACTGAAGTTGTTATTTATGGTTCCCAAACACCTGGAGCCTCAAAGGCACGATTTATCGGAGAATTTCGTTTTTTGCAGCATTGCCCTGAAAAAAAAACCAAGCCCTGCTTTGCTGTCTTGATTTGTTGTATTCTCGCCATGTGCTTTTGTGTAGGTTGTATCTATTCATGTAACCTAATTGGTATTAAAAAAGTCTTTATTAGTAAAACAAAACCTGTGACTCTTTGTCTTAATATTTGCCATCATTTAACAGCCATTGACAATAGCTTGCACATAAGATCTGCCTTGGAATTTATTCAAAATCTGCTTTTATGTTATAAACAATGCCATAGATGTCTTTCTGTTGTTTTTGGAGTTGTGGAGACAAGCCTGGATATCTTTAACCCAGATGACACAGTTACAGAATTTCAGCAATACGTTTAAAAGTTCATTGCTCCCTGAAGAGATGCCTCTGTACATTGTGATTCAGAGTTTGCCAGAATTTAGGAGAAACCTAGAATCCTGGTGTTTGTGGTTACAAGGGTGCTTTGATGTTTGATTATGTACGAAGTTCCCTGATGCAACCAGATGCAAATGTGGTCCGTTTCTGAAGTTGTTTTCTTGGCAGCCATTAGTTGGTAGACAAGACAGGGTCAGATAAATGTTTGTGGACATCTTCAAGATGTGATGAGCCATCCAGGTTGCTGGGCAGTGAGGGAGAACGAAGAGAAGCATGTAGGCACGATACATCCATCAAATTGGGAGTTGCCTGGTGAATAGGGGTGACAGACAGTTTTGTCTCTGAAATATTATGAACGCTCTCAGCTTCACTTGACCCCACCATCTCTTGGATGCCACTGTGTAAGGAATCCTCTGACTTTGGTTTAACCTTTGAGTCAGATTGGGACATGCTCTGCAAGGATACAAGGATTAAAGTTATTTTAAAGGAACATTAGGTTCTACTAGAATCCAGAGCAGTTCTCAGTCATGCTCCTGGAGCTTCCCTGTCCTGCACATTTTGATTTTGTCCCACCACCTCATCTGACTCAATGTCCAGGGCAGGAGCATTCAAGTACCATGTTTAAGAACCACCGTCTTAGGACATATGTAGATCACAATGAACAGAAGTGAAATATTTGAAATTTAAGGTGGATTGGAGAGCACCTATCTTGAGCAAAATTGTCGATAAGAGGAATAATCCTTTTTGTAAAGAAGACTTTTACCTGCATTGTGGTAGCTCTGTTCTCCATCTGAAGATTGGAAATTGAGTACAGACTCTGAAGCACTGGTGCAGGGGTCCCATACAAGATGGAGGGGTCTGGGGCATGGTTTGTGGGAGACACTGAGCTGTATGCTGGAGGCACTGGGGTGATCTGTCTCTGCAGGAGCTGAAGGATCACATTGATGTCTGCAGTCATTCTTGACTCCAGCCTAGAACATATAACAACAAACAATTTTTTCGGGTTTAGTCAGGTTTAGACAATGTTTTACTGGGCCACACCCATATCGGAGCTCTAAATTTTGTGTTTTCAATATTAATATTTCAGATTTCATGTTCTGATACATATACTGATACTGGTCTTCACAAAAGGCCTCCTACCTATTAAGCTGACTTTGCAGTAACTCCAGCCTGGACTCAAGCTCCGTTGGACAGTCTTCTGCAAATGGTCTCAGAAGGTATGGTGCTTGGATCGAAGAGGAATGACAACACTGCTCAGTATACTGATTGGACCGACAATCTGTCCAGTAATGGTACAGTCCAGAGAGGTGAGCTCCTATTGGAAGAAGGACATCAATAATCCAAGGACAAAATATCTAGAAACCCAGCTATCACTAACGAATTTAGCTACTTCAAAGAGCACCCAGTGAAATCCTCACAGCATTTGCATACCTGAATGTCCTCTGTCTTGGCCAGTCTCTGTTACCATAGCTGAGGTGCTGTTGGGTGGCATCAACCGTACAACAGGTGGGTGGTAATTCTTGGGGTTTTCTTCAGGAGTGTAGACCTGGCTGTGGGTCTTCCGTGGTTTGTTGAGGTCCTCGCTGGACTGGGATGTGGAGGAGCTGCAGCTACACATTTCTTCCCAGTGGGTTTGAGGACCAGAAGAACAGTGATGACCCATAACTGAGTATGTCTGAAGTGGGTAAGAGTCATTGTGATCCATCCCATCTGATCCAGTTGTACCAAAAGAAACAGATTCTTAGTCGTTGTGTGCATTTGTTAGGAAACAACCTGTTCTGAAGTATCACTGTTATGTGGCTGTTGGTGCACTCACCTGGCCTATTGCGTCGGTCCAGTGAGGTTCTGTGATGTTGCTGGCAATTGCCATGGTAAACACAGTCAGAAACTTCATTGTGGAGAGTGTGCACAACTGGGTCGGTCTAGTCGCGTGGAACACATTCACAATTATGGTAAACACAAAACAAGATTCAGATCTTGTTGTACATGTAAGGATAACTGGATATGCTCACTTCTCTGAGGTTGAAGGTGATCTCCAGGTTTCTCCAGAAGCTTTCAGCGAAGGCAGGGTACATATCTAGCACCTCCAATAGGTCGTCTCTCTGGATACGGTGAAAGTCACAGTAGGTGAGTGTTCTCACATCTGCGTTGCAATGGCCGGGCTCATCATACAGGTTAATGGGTTCACCCAAGATATCATTTTTGCCTGCACAAGGAATTTAGAAAATATTGACAGTTTCCCTAGCTAGCCCTTATAAGGTTATTAAGAAAACACCTTGTAGCCACAACAGCCACAATGTGGACATAAACCATCATTTTTTTTTACAACATATGCAGGGCATCCATGGCAATTACATAATTGCATTTATACCTGTAAGAAGTAAACAACTGCAAATGTTGGTGTAGTTCATTTGAATTTGATTAACTTGTGATGAACTTAACTTGTAGAACTCCATAATTTATTTTCAGGCCTGGCTCGACAGGTCATTTGGAATTGTCAGATATGACAGAATTGCTTAGAATGTTGAGGCCTAGAAATCAAGGGTTTCAGAAGAAAAGCTTTCACTTTCCAGAAGCAGCACTGCTTAGGTAGAGAATGAAATCAATTCCACTAAATATCAGCAAATCCTAATAAAATACTTACAAAATGTTAAAATTCGCCATTACTTCTTCTTAGGAAATGCAAGCTGAAGCTTTTGGAGTGATTGTGAATGTTCCCTGACATCATTGATCTCTGGGTAGATTTTAAATGTGCTGCTTTTCCATGCAGGATAGCCGAAGAGAATTGTAACTGCAAGTAAGAGTGGGCCATGTTCTTCCTACTTCCTCTTATGTCAAGGATGCTTTTGCATACAACTGCCATGTAGAATAGTTTTTCTTAATCCCAATCTTTGAGGTCTTCCCCTAATTTTGCTCTGTCCCAGACACACTGCATACTTCTGTTGGGCTATATCTACTTCAAAAACAACTTTCAGACATTTCAACCGAACAATGATGCCAAAATATTTAATCCTATATATTTAACTAACAGCAGGCTCACCCAGTATAACAAGCACTACGTCATTGCGGGACACCTGAATGGAGCCGCGAGAGATAAAGTAAAGGTTGTTGAGGATGTCGCCATGGTGGTACAGAGTGTCTCCTGGTGGGGAGTGTGTGGTTTTGAAACGCACAGCAAGGGCTCTCAAGCATGCTTTCCTGGCTCCTCTGAAGGCCTTACAATTCTGCAGCAGGCTGCGGTTTAGATGCAGACAGATATCAGCCTGCAGACATTCAGGAAATCCCTTCAACACCTACACAAATGAAAGAAATAGAGCAACTGTACTTCAGAATAATGGTAAGCTATACAGTTATTTTCAAAGAAAAGTAATGTTTGGAAAAATATTATGTAGCTTCACACTATATGAACAGATTAGCATTTGGGACAAACAGCCAAACTCCTTGTTGCACAAGAGAACATACTCTTTATTAGCTTGACTAAACAGAAGGCCTATAAATAGTAAATCTTTTAAGTTTGTTTAACCCAAAATTGGTTCGATGTAGTTTGGTTGACTGATAAATCACATTGCTTGTGTTTCATGTTGGATAAGGGATCTCTTACTGCATTCATATCAATGCCGTTGGTATATGACCAAGCATGCTGGAAGTACTCCTCCAGCCTCTGCCTTAGTTCTCCAGGTATTTGGTGGAAACGGATAAACTCTTTCACTCGGAGTAACTGTGTGTGGTAACGCGTGGTTCCGGAGTAAAGGCGCTGGATGATCGCTGAAACATTCCCAAATATGCTGGCATACATGAGGGCTGAAAAAGGTAGGGATCAACAACAAAAAGTGTAATAGTGACCAACAAATGCTGAAATTGAGAATGTACTTATAAAGTAAGACAGATGTTTGGTTTGTTTGTTTGTTGAGCATTGTGGCCAGAGGTTTACACACCCACCATTGTTACCATGATGATAGTACCCTAGCAGTACCATAGCAATCAACGAGAAGTACAGTAGGAACCACATGGTATACCATTGCAACCAGCCAGCAATAACCTGGCAACTTTTTGGTACTAGCAACACCTAACATGCTAAAATACTAGAACAAGCCCCTTGCAAAACCCTAGCAACCACCCAGGATCTGCCTAAACCTAGCAACCACCTTTAACAGCTACATCTTAGCAATAACCCAAAATACAATAGATACCCACTAGCATCACTGTTGCGGCTATCTGAAATACCTAAACAAATGCTTAGCAATCACATTGAATACACAGTATCTATCTAGTAGTACTCTCATAACTCCAGGAAATTTCTTAAACTGCACAATCATTTTCAAGTTGTGTGTGTAAATTTGGCTTTACATTGCAATGGAATAAGCTATTGATGTGTCGAAGCTGAAAATACTCACAGCCAATAAGCATGACACAGATGGAGAAGATCTTCTCAGAGTTGGTGTTTGGTGAGATATTCCCAAATCCCACGCTGGTCAGGCTGCTGAAGGTAAAGTAGAGCGCAGTGACATATTTGTCCTTTATTGAAGGCCCTGAGCTGGAGTCACTGTCATTATAATGCTTCCCTAGCTGGTCAGCCAGGTTGTCCAGCCAGCCTGTTTTCATGTAGGGTCTTTCCACATAGCCAATGGCGTACCAGATACATGCCAGCCAATGGGCAATCAGCACAAATGTACACATGAGCAGGATGAGCACCGCTGCACCATACTCGGAGTATCGATCCAACCTCCTTGCCACACGGACCAGTCGCAAGAGTCGTGCCGTCTTCAGTAGGCCAATCAACGTTGTCGTAGTCTGAATACAACATAAAAGAGGATGACATGTAGTATAGAAAGGCCAGCAGTTATACAATATATAGGAGCAGTCAAATGTTTGGAAACTCCTACTCATTTGTAATATTTTTCACATGTAAGAATAATAGCAAAGACATTCTGTGGATTGTTCCATTTGAAGGCTTGGGGAAGATCCCCCTATGCTTGTGTTGATTGCTCAGATCTGCTAATGGAGTGAAAAGCAGTTAAAAATGTTTGACATTTTGAAAGTTATATTCTATTTAATAAAAAAATAATATAGCTATCTTTCACCACACTCAAGGTGAGGTAGAATGTTTTAAAGGTTGTGATCAAACAAGATTTCACAATGTTTTCAGAATTCAAAATTAATTTAAGTCTTGCATATGGTTGTAAGACCATACATACATATAACAAGAACTGCAAACAGGGGCCCACAACTGAAACACATGCTCCCTCATAGACTTGCTTTGTTTTTTCTCAGATTTTTTTCTCCTTCAGTACTTTAATCAGAAACAAGTCCATATGGTCTCTGAACAAAATGTTTCTATATTTCTATTTTTCTGCTAGCATTCAAATGTTCTGACCTCATCTGACCCAGATTTGAAGATGAGCAGGTCGAAAGGGACGGCAGCCACCATGTCGATGAAGAACCAGCCTTTTATGTAGTGGATAGCTATGCGCTTTGGGTGGGTCACCACCTCATCGTTGTGGTTGACGTAGGTTGTGCGGAAGTTGAGCACGATGTCCAGGATGAAGAGGATGTCCACGACGGCGTCCACCACATTGAGCGGGTTGCAGGTGTACCCGCAGGGCAGCCTGCGCTCCTCCTCCAGCTCGTTCAGCAGGAAGGCGGCACTGTAGGGAGTAAAGACAGCCGTATAGAGCACCAGCAGCAGGATGACCCAATCCCACACCGCCTTGAAGGGACTGTAGTGCAGCATGATCCACCTGTGGACGTCCGGAGCCTGCAGCTTGTACTCGGGCAGCACATCAGCACCCAGAGACAACACCTGTGTGAAGGAACAGACGTGCATAAAAGTATGACATACTGTCATTATTTGGCTTGTCACTTAATTGCAGGTATTTTGGCTGAGTACAATTATTATTCTGATACGGGGTTATAACATATTTATGCTCATGTCTTTTCTGCCTTCAGTTGGGATTTAATAAAATGCACTCAAGAAAAATGTACATTTTAAAACCAGTACAAATTAGATAAAATATTTGTGCCATATTTTATAACACCAAAACCCTCACAGTGCTTTGACCAGACTCCAAACAGGGTCTAAGGAACAACTGCTAGGAAGCAAGGTAGCCATTCAGCTTATTTATAATCAAACATGGCTGTTTAGATGACTCAAACAGCAAACATTTACATTGTTGCTGTATATGTCACAACACTGTACATCACAGCATTTGATGCATTTGATCGAGTTTGCAGTGAACAACTATGTACAGTCTGAACCATCCATGCTCACTCAAATCCGGAAGCCTGTCCACCTCCTTTTGAAATACAGTCAAAAAAGACAAAGCATTTAGCACTTACTTTACAAGTCCAAACATTAATGAGGACAGTATCTGCTATTCAGTTACGATCATCACATTTTGCTTTAGGCTACTATAGCTTCACTGAAAAGAAAATCATCAGCACTTACCGGTTTGTTGACATCCATGCAGTTTTGTCCCTAAACCTAGGCTATCCAACCTAACAAGTCTCCAACACGTTTATTGTTTTCCTTGTTCATATTGACAGTTACATGCTGTCCAACAGTTCACAGACAGCGCTGTTGTGCTGGTTCCTTCATCTTTGCCGTGCCTTTTTCAATCCAAATGATGATATTACCACTACAGCCACAGATCCACAGTCTAGGGCAGGGACTGGAGTTTTCGGTTACTGTTTACAGCTTGCAGCTGTGTTTGGCACTAACTTCTGAGAGTCCACTGGGCTTGCACCATTGGACACACACATTCATACACATACATACTCAATATCTCTCTGGACCAATGCTGTTGTAGCAGCAATTGGCAGCACCTGAGAGTTTAGAGGTGTGAAGGAGATCCCGTCAAGGGCTTGAGTGACTTTTCTCTGAATCTTGATGTGTAATATCAACACTTTGATCATGACTAAAATGGGCTTGATTGGAAGAAAGAGAAATGTAATTCAGAGAGAGAACGCATAGATTGAGGTTCAGAGGTCTCAGTCATGTTCCCCTTCATTACCACAAAGGAAACAGGGTGGTCCTGACCTAACATCATGCACATGCATCACTGCGCTTATCGATCATTGTTATGGCATGCAGCCCTTCCCCTCTGCCCCAGGTTTCATATCTCTGGGTTTTAACGATCTTTCCGCTGGTGGGTGTTGACCACACTGCCGTCCACGTGCCAGCCCACTGTGTCTGTGGCAGATTCCACAGTATTACTGCTCCATAGAATATTGCATGCTGTCATAGACTATTAACATAGTTCAAATGGAGTTTGTAGGAAGGTTGTGGTGAATTAGGTATGCAGTTTGCACAGCATTAATTGGTACAATCTAAGCCTCCTTTACATCTTAGCTACATTAGCTTTGTACACACGTGGACAAAATTGTTGGTACCCCTGAAACTGTGTGAGGACCTCATAACCAAAATTGTGGAAAAATATGAACAATCTCATGGTTACAATTCCATCTCCACAGTGCCCAACATTAATACGAATTTTGCAACCCAGGACACTGCACCTAATCTCCCTGGACATGGACTGAAGAGAACAATTAATAAAAGGTTGCAACGCAGAATACTCCAGGTGGTGGATAAGCAGCCACAAACAAGATCCAAAGAAATTCAGTTTGTCCTGCAGGCTCAAGGAGCACCAGTGTCAGCGTGGACTATCTGTCCACATTTAAAAAAAAAAATGCTATGGCAACCCAGGAGGACCCACTGCTGAGACAGAGACATTAAAAACAAGACTACAGTTTGCTTCAGTTTGCCAAAATGTACTTGAGTAAGCCAAAATCCTTCTGGGAAAACATCTTGTGGACAGATGAGACCCAGATTGAGCTTTTTGGTAAATCACATCAGTCTACTGGAATGAGGCCAATAGAGAATAGGACACAGAACCTACAGTCAAAACCTTTTGGAGGTTCAATGATGTTTTGGGGTTGTTTTGCTGGTGGGTGTCTTGACAGTGTGCAAGGCATCATTCAATCTGAGGATTACCAAAGGATTTTGGGTCACACTGTAGGGCCCAGTGTCAGAGAGCTGGGTTTGCGTCTGAGATCTTGGGTCTTTCCAGGAGGACAACGACCCAAACATACTTCAAAAAGCTCCAGAAATGGATGGAACAAAGTGCTGGAGAGTTCTGAAGTGACCAGCAATGAGAACAGATCTAAATCTCATTGAACACCTGTGAGAGATTTTAAAATTGCAGCCCATTTTTGGAGTTTTATGTGATATTATGTCAAATTTGCTTTTTTCTCTCCTGTTTTGGTTTTGTTCCAATACACATAAAGGGAACAAACATGTGGTTTGCAAAATATGTGTTAATGCAAGACTTTTCTGTAAGAAATACTTGATTTTCTGGAAAATATTTCAGGGGTACCAACAATTTTGTCCACATGTGTAGCTCCATCACAAAACCAAAGAAGCTAACTTTGGAAAAAAGCATGTCTTGTGGTTAGAGAAAAATACCCCAAATCCTTGATACTGCTCCTTGTGCTTTTTCTACTCTTCTATAAACTTGCCAACACCTGTCACAAGTGTTCTGCCACCCTACCTGGGTGACCCTCTCTGTGATGTTCTGCGTGCGATCCTTCACCTTAGGGGTGGCCACAAGCTCGATGTTGGGGGGTGAGTCAGAGACGGAGACCGACCTCCTGGGCCGGCGGAGGCTGAGGGAGAACTGTGGGAAACGTTTGGCAATCCCGCACTTCATCTGGTCAAAGTCAGAGGAAGAGCTCAGCAGACCAGCCTGCATGAACATGGAAGAAGGGGAAGATGAGGACAGGAAAGTGAAGACAAACAAAAATAAAGGCCAGAGCAAAAACTTGAATAAACTTCCAAATCAAGACTTTTAAATAAAATTCTTTCCACAAACCTTAAACTCAAATAAAAGAAGCAACATATATGGGGAAACACTCTTTTTGAGAAGTCTTACATTTGGAATGTACATTTCAGCTCCAATCTGTCCACATAGTACTGAGGAATCGAGCGATTCCCCATTGCAACTGCCAGTCAGAATTTGTTTCCTCGGGCGCACCGTTCAAATAAGGAGTTACCCTGGGAAACTGACAGATCAGATGCATCAAGATTTCAAAATCAAATCCTGGAAAAAAATCAGAATTATATTTCAAAATGTTGTCAATTTACCAACCATCCAACTCTGTCTATAAATAAGTTGAACATTGCTTAATGGAAGCTTTTCATAATCACTCACAGTATGTATAATCAGACTTAATATTCTTGTCCATCAACCCATAGTAAAAAAATGTACATTTAAAACACTCATGTTACTACATTATATTCTTTTAGTTGGCATTAATAACACTGTGCGGATTAATAAATAAATCTGGGTCCTGTATTAAATCATTACTAAATCTGGGTCCTGTGTCTGGTGTCCCTAGTGACGACCCTGGTTTAATCCTCATGCTGGCAAATGTGCTTGTCAGGGTTACTTGATATCCTGTTAACTTGATGTATGTCTTGAAGCAGGATCATTCTAACCCACATAGCTATCCTGTTCTGTTTTTAGATAAACTTTCCCATTTTTGGAATGTTTCAAAAGAATGGGTTCAATGTTTCCTTAGATGGTTCTAAGCCATGTTCAGATGTTAATCTACACCTGAACAGTTTGTGATCTAGACACATTTTCATGGGTGTTAATTTAGGATCAGATGTTATTTCAACTCTGGATGATCATACATGCAGTAACAGAACATAGATGAGCACTCCTACTCTGGGAAGCTTGACGATCTAAATGATCCTCATCTTAATGGACAAGTTGTACGTTATATGACAATTTTGTTCTTACCGCAGAAGTGTCTCATTTTGTCCAGTCCAGTTTTGTTTTTCAGTTCCAGAGTCTGATGTAGATCCAACCTCACATGGCACTGACAGCAAATATCCTTCTTGATATTGTACTTTGAAGTGGTCTGTTCAGACTGTCCTCTTGTGACTCGACCCCAGAGGGTTGGTGCTGTAACCTTCACATGGATGCATCCCTGCCAGTGTGATCAGATCAATTAGATACTACAACAGGGGACACTCACAAATAAATCAATGCCACATCCGGCCAACAACAGCCATGTGGATTTGATCAATATCTAACTGCATTTTGCTGTCTTTGTTGAAGCAATTCTTGTGGTGTCTCTTGTTGAATGGTTTCACTTATCAGATGAATGAAACAGAAGTGATGGTGTTGGCACATAACCAGTCAATGTTAACAACAGAAACAGATTGCACAGAACCCGGTTAATGTGGCAGGGTATTGACTGATTGGCTTCATCACATTTATATGAGAGGAGAAGGCTGGAAATGGGTCCATTCAGCAGGATGACCTGGTTTAAAGACTCTGACCTTCAGATTACACACTACACACACAAGCTTGTCTTACTGATGTTACAATAGGGGAACCCCACCAGCAATCTGTGTTAAAAGAATATTCTGAATAAAAGCAATTCTCACTTTTTTGAAGGGAGTTCGATGGGCTATATAAACATATTTTTAATGCTTCTTTAATATTTAAATGTCCATATAGTTAATATACGTTGACTCAACGTTTGTTGATTAATTTATGATACTCAAAAATAGATAACTAAGCTTGTAATTTTTTGTACGTAATTTCCTTGTGACCCCAGGTTTAACAAAAACATATACTTAAGCCTGGACTAAAATGAATTCCCAATGGTGATTCACAGACTCTGAAATCTGGCTTAGGCCTGGAATATTACCTGAGTTTTGTACTGCTCAGCTAATTTAATATACATTTTAAATGGTGTAGATGCAGCCATTTTATTTTTAAGCTTTTTTTATTTTTCTTACAAAGCAAAACATTTAGCACCATAAATATTAACACCCCTGGTAAATCTGATTTTAAAAAACTAAATTATAAACCATGTCTAGTCAAAGAATAAAGCAAAACCATTTTTCAGTTAGTGACATCCCTGCATTTAGTACTTTGTGCAGCCTGTCTTCGCCAGAATAACAGAAATGAGTCATCTTTTCTGCTTAAGAGGATACAGAGCAAGCAGAGATCACTCCTCTGCACAGAATTCCGATCCTCTACATTCCTCAATATTAGACTCTCCCCTGAACATAAAAGCACAGATTTTCAGTGGAGTTTAGGTCAGAGAACTGGAACCACCATGTCAAAAGCTTGATTTTGTGCATTTTATACTTTTAGACCACTGTCCTTGATATGGAATTTTGTTGTGAGAAATTATGGTTACATTGAATTCAGAGAGGCAGGTTCTTATACAACATCCAGCTTTTCCTACATTTAGCTGAGATATGAATGTGGACAAGTTTTTCTTGTTTTTTCAGAGATGTAACATAATGGAAGCTTATTCTTATCAGTTTCATGAGTAATAATATGTAGCTTCATTAGACACTTTACACATTAAACATATTTGGACAGATTGACTGCATTTTAGGTAAGAGAGTGAAGGTCTTTGCAGAACAAGCAGTTTAAGTATGTCTTTGAACATCAGTATCACTGTAAGGAATGAACACCTCATTATTGATATTGCTTTATTCTGAACATAAACAAATGCCTTGCAGTTTATCAGGAGGGCTCACTGAGATGTCAGTTGACACAAAGCTTCTGGTGTGCTGCAGTCTATTTCCTGCTCAGTACGCTTCAGGGGTCCTCATGTAACATCCAGTATTAGTCTTATTGGTCTGCACCAGCAATGTGCACTTCATGTCCCACTCCTTTGGTTCTACTCCAGGGCCTGAATGTTGTCCCAAACTCTGACCACATCTGGGTAATCACTGAGAGCCTCAAGCAGGGTTGCACTGGCCTCCAGCTGGTCCTGTGGTAGAGGTGTGGAGATGTTGGAGATGTACTCTATCCCAGCGGAGAGTGTGCGTGCCCCGAGGGCATCTAGTGCCGCCCGCACTGTCTTCATGGAACTCACATCACAGAAAAACTGAGGAGAGAAGTGGAACTAGAGTGACGTGAGGTAACGATAAATATAAGTATTACAAGACCTTCCTATTACATCATGCTGTCATAATATAGAATATTTATTATATGTATCTTATTTCATTTACTATTAGTGGAGTTAAAGGGCCTGAAATACGATATAACTCCCCAGTCTATGTATAAAAGCATCAAGGCATCCTGTTTTGAGTAAAGTGGTTGTGAGCAGAGGACATAGTAAAGACAAACACAGCAGTTTTGCCATAGTGACTAGGGCTGGGTTCAAAAAATCGCTTCACCCATCAATATCGATTCTCATTCAAAAAATACGATATCTTAAAAATTCGCCTGTTGCCACTAATGCTCGCGACCGCGCAAGGAAAGCTACAAAACACTCACTCCACTCCCGTAGAACAGGTCAAAATAGATATTTTCAAAACAGGGCTACTAACGCCATCATTGTTTTAAATGTAAGAAATTAAACAAGGAAGAACTTTTATTTCTTCCTAAATTATTTTAATTCATGACTCTCCCTCTCTCTCTGTTCCTCGCACACACGCACACACACTCCTGTTCCTGATATTTATTAATGTTCTTCATTTGCAGCAGTTGTTTTAATATAAATAGACAATATTATAATGTTGGATTTGATTAATTATAAAATAAACACTTTACAAAAGTTTACTTTCAACAAGTAATATTGCAGTACCGTCCTTCAGCATAGGGATCTCCTCAACTCAAGTCCACTTTTAAACAAGACAAACTAGTATTATCACAAAGAAATCTGTAAATGAATCGATATTCAATCGAATCGAATCGAATCGCATCGGATTGGATCATGACCTTGTGAATCAAATCGGATCGATTCAGGAAATTGGCAACAAAACCCAGCCCTAGTAGTGACACCTATATAAGAAACGTTTTAGCCTGTACAGAATTTTGAATAACACAACCAATCAGAGCACTGGTTATTTACAGCAAAATTAGCTCTTTTCATGTTAGAGGATAAAAAGAGGATGGAAAATGATCTGTAAAAAACAATATTGACTGTTTGGTACATAATCCCTCAAACGTAATTTGAGGTTACAAATGATATAGTAAGGGACTGAAAGCAGCTACAAAACTGACGTGTTTTCTTCTGCCCTTCTTTTCTTAAAGACACAGTTACATTAATTGTTTACTTTAATGTTAGCATTTTATTTTAATATTTCCCTTTTTCATTTTAAATACTATTCAGTTAAACTATTTTTAACTATTAAGAATGGCTATTTACTAGGGATGAGCCGGATACTCGGGTGAAACGAGTATCCGGTACGGATAAAGCACTTTTGACGAGTACGAGTATGATACGATTAATATTAGTAAATATCTGT
>JBBKCR010000101.1:23848348-23859168 GCA_037577295.1 Ladigesia roloffi
GTGTGTGTGTGTGTGTGTGTGTGTGTGTGTGTGTGTGTGTGTGTGTGTGTGTGTGTGTGTGTGTGTGTGTGCACTCAGGGGTGTGTCTATCTACAGTATGTATGAGAGCATCAGGTATAAGTGGGTTTATACGGCTCTGTGTGCTCTTTTGCGGACGGGGGTTCAGGGTGGGTGTTCTGTGCTGCCTGTCGCGTGTTTTTGGTGAGTAACTGAGGCTGAACTGCTGTTTGATGTTTCTGCAGGTGTTTAAGACGATTTTAGGGATTTTAGTTTAATATTAAGCTGGAAAGGTGAGAACGCCCTGTAGATCATTTCCACCATTATTTTAACATCAGTTTTACCATTAGAATAACCAGTTAGTTTGAATCTTTGTGTAAAAAACTAATGTCACATAATTTTGGGGTAAAATGTAAAAAATAATGTGTGAAATATGTCAGATTTACGGCTTTACAGCATATATTTCACTAGTTTTTTTTTGTTATTTTTCTATATGTTCTATAATAATGTTATAATGGTATTTATTTATTATTATATATGTTCTATCAATAAATGTAAAATACATTCTATATACAATGAATTTTATATATATGGAGAGATTAGTCTATATATATAGAACTGCACATTAAGTAATGTACATAAAGTTAGATCAATCAAAGTCAGAATCCACTTCATATTTTTCTGCCTGCTGTTTTTTGGGCTGTTTTTTTGACTAGCAGGGATGTAATTTGTTGCCATTCATTGGAAATGTGCTGCCACACTTCATGGTTAAGGCCTTCACTTATGCAAGGACCCCCCATCAACCTCGGCATGCACAGTGGTGGGCGAAAAAAAAACTCCCAAAATGAAAGCCGCACAACGGATTATGTGTCTTTGATCTAAATGCATGTATCTCTCAGGATGTCTGCCACTGTGTTGTGGCAACAGCAAGCAGTATTTGCACCCACAACAGCAGTATACTTTCAAGATCAGTGCCAAGAATTCGATGAGATTAGGCAAATTTGGGCCTTAGTTTATCTCTCTGTCATTTTATCTTTCTTTTTTTTTTTGATTGTCCATTCCACACCTCTGGAAAGAATGCTAGCGCTAACCAATGCACCCCCAAAAAACAGTCCCTGACCTTGTTTTCTTTGTCCCAGTTGTAAATAGATGTAACCTATTGAGGGACGATGGTGGTGACCAAAACACAGAAGGACAAATGTGGCCAAACAGACTGGGCTGATATAAAGCCATAGTGGTTGTTGTTTGAGATTGAAACTTTTGTTAGCCTCCATCAGCTTAGCACAATTTGCCACTCAGCTTTTCCAGTTTATGTATAAATGACTGACGCTCAATACGCTGTTGGCAGGTAAAGCTGTGTTTTGACACGAACATGCCTCATTGCCCATGTTTGGGTCATATATAATGCTGGAGGTCAGGCAGCATGGAACTCTGACAAGAGGCAGTCCTACGGTCCCTGGATTTGATGTAACAAATGCATTTTCCACTATTTGTCCAGATATGTCAGTACATAGCTAAGCTGATTTTGATGCAAAAGTAACATAATGTTTTGTGTTAAGGATCTTGGTGCAAATGCCACAGAATTCCAATTTGAAGCTAAATATGTATTGAGAATTTGAAAGTCACTGCATGGTGAAAATACACTACATGGTTTCCACTGTAAGGCTAGACAGAGATGGCTGGTACAGTTTGCTTTTCTTGCAATCACAAGCGAAACGCATGAAAAATGAGAGACTTTTGGCAAACAGTCCTGGATACAAAGTAGTGTCCAAGAGAAAACATACAAAGATGTGCCTCTTACGAAAAAAATGGCTATATCTTTGCACATCTTTCCCATAAATGTCATGGCCACACCAACAGTTTCTTGCACATCCAAGCCCAGAAACATGCATATGGATATGGAGAAATTAATTTCCAAAGCTCCAGGCGAAATCATTATTTCTCTCTTACTGTCCCTCAGTCACCAGTTGCCACTGATACTGGCAGTGTCATGTAGTGCGCATTAAAATACAATGGGTAGTGAAGTGTTGTCCTAACACAAAAAAATGCCTAAAACGTGATCACAGCACATATTTGAATAGATTATATATCATGATGGCTTCACGAAGACCAGGCTAATTTAACAATACCAGCACTTACAGTTGATTGGAGCAGATGTAGCAGCGAAGAACCTGCAGAAATTCAGAATAAATTTACAGAAAAGGACTCTTATTATCCATGTGTAAAGTCATAAAGATCTTCAGAACAAACCATTCCACTTCCATTCTGTGGAGAGTGCGTGACTATTGGCCTTATTTTTAAAAAAGATTTAATGGATGTGTTAAACACCTGCACTTAGGAGTAAGGTGTAGAGTTCATAAAGATTTGGCCATTTAGTATATTTTCTTCTGGGAGCAGAAGTTTCCTCTGGAAATGTCAGTAGGAAAACAATTACTTGTAATTTACAGTTGTTCTACACAATCATATCATCTCCATCAAAAAGTCACATCTGATTATTTTGTCAACTGTGCTGTCGCTCCAGCTGCCCTGAATGTGAACACCAGCACCGGCCCCACAGAAGACTGTCTGGTGAGTGGAAGCATACACATGGCAGGGGCTCATCTATTTGGCACACACACATACACACACATTTACAGACATGGAACAGTTCACATTAATGTTGCGGCACGTGTCATTTGTGTTCCTGTTGTTTGCAGGTTAAACACAAGCCTGAAGTTATCAGCCATCAGAGAACAGGAAACACACACACATACCCAGTGTCAACTTAAGGCTTACACTTCCATCATCCTCCTGTCCCCTTATATGAACTGGAGGACACGAGGGTGGTCTAGAGGCAGGAGGAAGAAAACTATCTCTATTTATATAGGCAGGGATGTAGTCATGCTCTCTCCATTAAGGTTTACTTGTGTATGCAGTTTAGATGACAATGTGACTTACTATGAGCTCAAAAAATGAAGTCCTTTTGAAATATGATGCCATTCTCTTGAACACTTTTGTACTTCTTTTTTTTTCACTATTCAGGCCTATGCAGAACTAAACGAGCTCATGAAGAATCAGGACCAGCAGGGCTACTGGCAGGAGATGGGCCGATGGGTGGGGTACGAGGAGAACTTCGATGTGGAGGCCGGTTACTGGGGGCCGTCCCATATCTCCTATCTCACCTTCAAGAGCCTGGTGCATCTCAGAAGAACCATGAATACTGGTGAGGGCATCAGGGAGTGAAAGCCAGTAAAAAGTTTACAGTAAAAGTTTAAAAGGTTTTTTAGGTCTTCAGGGGGTGTTTTTGAGGAGGAGGTTCAATAGAATTGTGTTTGCATTTAAAATCTCTACTCTTTGTTTTGGTTGGAAACCACAAGGTTAAGATTCTTGAAACCCCCAAAAGAAAATTGTTCAATAAGATTTTTTTCTTTGTGGTATCTGCAGTTAAGTGAGCTCCTCCACTGATCGAGCCTTCAGGAGCAGAACAGATTGTACTTACCGTGTTTCAAAGGGGAGTCTTTTTTATAGTACTGTAACTGTCATGAAATTATTTCTTTCTTGAAATGATTCTATTTATTGAATAATAGACCAATAAAAATGCACCATTTGATCCATGAATGGACATTAGGCTGCAAAAAGTTTTAAACTCTCGGTTTTTAAGTTGTCACAAATCTAATGTATTTACTCATATCCACTTATTCAGCCTACAACAGTTGAGCCTTAATTTAAAAGGATAATTTCAGCTTTATATTGTATCGTGCCCAGTATAGACAAGAAGTTATTTGCATACATTCTAAAGGATACAGAGGTTTTGGTACTGTTTTGCGTACATTAAAACACATAAAAGTTTAAGGTATGGGCCCAAAATTGGATGTTGCAGCAAAACTTCTCCACTGCTTTGCTTGATGGGCCAGCAGAAGGATATTTTAATTGAACTGAAGAGTTGTGTTAGGATTTAGGACGCTCCTTTTCCCAACATGAGGTGAACAGGTTAGTCTAGTTTGGAGGGTCAGTGAGGAATGTGAGAGGGAGTGTAGCAGCACTGCCGTCTGGTAAAGATCTACAGACAAATGACCATAATTGACCCTAGTCCTGAGACCTCCATTGCCTCTTCCAGTGCTGCTGCATGTTCTTTTCTTTTTACACAACATCTAAAAGCACCTTCTTCCTGAAGATCTCCCTTCTGCTAATTTCCTTAGTAAACACCTTATTTCCACCATGTTCACAGGAGTAGTGATGTTGGACAGGGAAGAGAGCTCACTCTCCACCATAGCAGAGAAGATTGCAGATGAGATGGTTAGTAAGAAGGAGATCAGACCTGGTGACCGGGAAGGAGTGTTTCAAGCCTTAATGCAGAACCGAAGGTAAAGACTTCGTTTCATTACTTGTTTGCACTGTGAAAAGAGGTACATGATTCCAGGTGCAGTGGAACCTTTCAAAATTATTCGTTTGCCCCCCCACACTTTTCCTCGAGTCACCCACCTTTCTTCCCATACCCCCTACCCCGCCCCCTGACAACAGCTACGGTGGAAAGCGATGCACACAACACCCAGCCCCTTCCCCAATTACAGCTGAGACATTGAGCCATGCATCCATGTGGTATGCTGGTTTGTAATGCTAATACAGTAGAAGCTATTACTTTGTAGCTTCTACTGTATTAGCAGTCTAAACCACCGTAACATGCATGGACACCAGGGATGCAGGGCTATACACATCAGCTGTTTTCAGGGGAGGGGGTGCTTGCTGTGTGCATCGCTTTACGCCTTTGCTGTTGTTGTATTTTTTTCCTTGCTAGTTTTTTACAGTGAGGGGAATAAAAGCACTCAGTCAGATGTTTTGTAAATTAATAATATAAAAAGATTTAAATGACCTTTTTGTATAAATGTATGTACATATATGTGCGGATAATATTATTGTGTTATAATATAGTGTTCTGATGCCATTATAAAACTGCCTGTGAAGATTGCATGCAAAAACAAAATGGTGACCTAGAAGAAGCTTTTGTCCACTGCTTCACTGTGTGAATGGATTAAGCTGTGCTGTGTTCACACATGACTATTAACCCCGCTTCACTGAAAAAAGAACGGCAATACGTTCATTGAATAACATTTTGTCGGAAAATCAGGAAGGGTTTTGAGACCCCTCTTCCTCCGTTACTAGCGACATGCTAGACTGCATCAACAACTGTCAGCTGACTCAACAGGCATTCTTTTTCAAGCACTCTGAGCCATCCAGTGATGTTCTGTTAGCACCATCTTGAAACGTTGTGGTGAAACTTCATGCGACTCATATCCACGCACACCCCTTTCTTTGTCACATGTTGATCTGAAGGTTGACTTGTGTTTTAAACAGTACAATAAAATAATATTGTCAATATTGTCTTACTAGATTTTTCAGCCACACGTCCATAGCTAAATGTTCGTTTAGCTAAGAGACAGGCGACATCCAGCCATGGAACAGCACAGTGACACCTTGACCTTTTATCTCCTCAGCATGTCGACGGAGACGCAGACCCTGACCCCACCTCTGGAAGTGCAGACCTTCTCTGTTGCTGACAGGGTACGAAAATAGCTTATGGGCTAATTCTTGTGCAACGATGTGTTCAATTTCAGCACTTCATAGCATACCAGTATTTTTATTAATTAATAAAATGACATGTAGCTGCCATGTATTCAGAACCTTCTGTTTCTGGCTTTCACAGAGAGATGCATCTGAGAGTGTGGAGGGCTCCATGGTGCTTGTAGGTGAGTGGGACAGCGTATTCCTTTTATTTTATCTGCTGATATTCTGCCCCATTCATGGCCACAGGGCTACTACTTAGTTTGGTGGTGGTATGGTATTGTTTGTGAATGTATGTGAGGGTCAGAGTGTAGTCTGCCGGCTAAATAATATCCAACCAAGAGCAGTTCTGTTGCCAGAAAATGACCATGGATGAAGGTCTACAGGACGGCATGAAATGTGACTCTCTCCGTTCAGAGCAGAAGTTGTTTTTGGAGATTCAAAGTTGTTTGTGTGTGTATTAAAATGTGTTTCCCTGTGTGCAATAGGTGCACTGGACTTCCTGGAGAAGCCAACAGTGGTGTTTGTGCGGCTGAAACAGGCGGTGGTCCTCGGGTCTGCAATGGAAGCCCCGGTTCCTATCCGCTTCATCTTCATGTTGGTGGGCCCAACCAAGAGTGACTTGGATTACCATGAGAGTGGCCGTGCCATGGCTGCCCTACTGGCAGATAAAGTGAGGGCATAGGGGTTGCTGGACTTTAAGAAAGACCACTTGGGATGGGGGCCTCAGTAGACTTTGCTAAAGGACTTCCCTAAATTACAACCTCAGCAGATCATTAATTATGTGATTCATCTTTCCTTGTCTTTCTTTTGTTGTTGATTTGATCTGCCTTAACGCATGTATTCACACACTCAGGTGTTCAACCAAGCAGCTTTCCAGGCTCAAAATGAGAGGGAGCTTGTCGATGCCATGACCGACTTCTTGGACTGTAGCATTGTGATCCCGCCCACGGAGATCCAGAATGAGGCCATGCTTGCACCAATCATCGGCTTCCAAAAGAAGCTATTGCAGGACAGGCTCCGCCCCTCTGACCCTCAGCTCCGCCTTGACCTCAAGCCACGTAAAGGTGGGCAGGCATACATTAAGTTGATCAGTACACACTAAAACAGTAACACAATAAAATACGATTTACTGGACATCTGACAATTACATCAACAGGGACTTTAATGACATTGCACTCAAATACATGGATTTAATAAGGAGCTGGACCCCCTTAGCAGCTATAACAGCCTTCACGCTTGGTGAAGTGCTTTCCACAAGATATTTGGAGTGTTTCTGTGGGAATTTGTTCCAATTCATTCTGCAGAGTATTTAAGAGGTCAGGCACTGATGTTGGACCAGAAGGCCTGGTTAACAATGTCTGTTCTAGTATATTCCAAAAGTGTTGGGTGGTGTTGAGGTCAGGGTCTGTGCGGGCTTTTTTTATTTTGTCCAAGTAGTGTATATGCCATTTTTGAGATCTGAGTGGCACCCCAACATTTACACCCTGAGATTCTGGTGTGTTCCATACAATTTCCATCGCTGCGCTCCTGTACAAAATAAAAATACTAAACTAGGCACCAAACATGTAACTAGGTACATTTGGGAAAAGGGGGTTATTATGTGCATTAATAACAAAGCGCCATTTTTCTCTACAATCCTTCCCTGTATAGCCTCTATTGCCAAACCTCCTCCTCCAGAAGATCCCTTGGTGCGCACTGGTGTGCCATTTGGAGGCATGATCAGAGATTTCAAAAGACGCTACGAGCACTACGTCAGTGACCTCACCGATGCCATGAATGTACAGGTCCTTGCTGCAGTCATCTTCATCTACTTCGCTGCCCTTTCTCCTGCTATTACTTTTGGGGGCCTGCTAGGTTAGTGTATGGTCTCGTTCACACCTGGTGTTACAGAAATTGTTCAAGACCAGTTTTCTAAAATGTCTGAAATGGCTCTCCATAGCAGTAAGGTTTTGTTCATTTTTAAATCAACTGTGTCCTACAACACATTCACAAATCTGCACCAGATATATGAAGAGCTGGATGAGGTTTAAGAAAGCTGAGATAAGATTTGGGGATGAATTTACAGAAAAAGAGTTGGCCTCTAGTGTTAACAACACTAACATTGTAGCTGCAGTTAAGAACTAAAGAAGCAAAATTTGGACTCATTTCCTGGCTTATGAGCTACATGTGGGGTAAGTGGTATGGGTTTTTTTGCCAAACAATTCCTTTAATATGCATCTTGGTTTGGGCTTAGTACAAGTTTAAACAAAGTCTACTGTGTCTTGGCAGCACTGCAACAATTTAAACCACCTTTGGAGGTGATCAGTAACACATATGACCAGATAATTTGTAGCATGAATGCTAAGGTCTTCTAGAGCATCTCTGTCAGTGGTATTGTATAAATATATTTTTGTCTGACAGTAAACAGCAAAAAATAGTTGGGTACGGTATCACATCCACAGCAGCCACCTTCTGATAATACACAGTATGGCAAAAAGTACATGGATAGTTAATGAATTTTAGTCACACTTATTGCAAACAAGTATATTAAACAAATCACACATGCATTCTCCATAGACAAACTAATTGTAATTTCTTTGTGGCACCTCTTGATCCAACTTACCTGACATGTGTTTCCATGGTTAAAAAACTGTACTCTGAATTGAAGGGTCTTCTATCTTCTCTATCTAGCAGACTAATAGATATATCTGGGTTTGGTGGATCCCAGGTGAACGCAACACACCAGAATGCACTGTGCAACCAATAACATTTGTTGGAGGAGGCATAATGGGCTGAGGTTGTCTTAATTGTGCAGCTCCATTAGAAAACTCAGAGTATCCATGTGAGCAATGTTGTCTGGCAATCAATAAGATATGCCTCTATTTTGTTTCTTTATTGCTGCAGCTGACAAGGTAGACAATATGATAGGTGTGTCTGAGCTGATGCTTTCCACGGCAGTGCTGGGAGTAATCTTCTGCTTTGTGGCAGCCCAGCCAGTCCTCGTCATTGGCTTCTCGGGACCTCTGCTGGTGTTCGAGGAGGCCTTCTTTGGGGTAAGACACACATGTGGATGTAGTCTTGGATAAAACACTAAATTCATAACCTATTCCATACAGGGTATCTCAATCGAGCCATAAACATGTTTACATACAACCATCCATTCAGTCTATAGCAGTTAAAGTTTGGCTGTTCCCAGTTAAATTTCCCTTGTTCCTAACATTCATAAAGGCTTAGTCCAGTGGTCAAAAGGAGGGTTTTCTTTTTCGACTCCCGAATGACACTTGGAATAAGCCTTCATAAATTTTCATGTAGGTTAAAGTCAATTGTCATGAAAGGTTTATGTAACGTGAAACCAGAACGTGTCTTGTGTCTGCATGTATTTGTTTATTGCATCCCCTGTCCCAGTTCTGTAAGTCCCAGGACATTGAGTACATCGTGGGCAGGGTGTGGGTGGGCGTGTGGCTCATTGTCATTGTGGTGGTGATTGTGGCGGTGGAAGGCAGCTTCCTGGTACGCTACATCTCCCGCTTCACCCAGGAGATCTTCTCCATCCTTATCTCCCTCATCTTTATCTACGAGACTTTCGCCAAACTCGGCAGGGTATGACACAAAAACACACACCGATGCATAGCCACTCCTGTCCATCACCGTTACATAGTAATCCTCCATTACTGAGTTTCTGTTTTTGCCTTTTGCCATTAGATCTTCAAGGAACATCCTCTTAATCTCAACTACGAGCACTTGAACGACACAGTGGAAGATCCATGGCACCCAGTCATTGTCCGCAGCTCCATTGCAGATAACTCAACGGGCAACGTGACCATGGTGACCGTCGTCCACCACCGTGCCTACCCCAACACAGCTCTACTCTCCATGTGTCTGATGTTTGGCTGCTTCATCATTGCTTACTTCCTGCGCATATTCAAGAACAGCTACTTCCTGCCTGGGAAGGTTAGCATGCTTATGCTAATGGCTATGGAAATGATGTGGCATGGTGTTCATGAAACTGTACAGTTTGGGGTTGGTTATGACTGAACTGTGGGAATTTGTATTTAATTTTTTATCACCTTGTGAACAATTCTTCCTCTCAGCTTCGTCGATTGATGGGCGATTTTGGTGTCCCCATTGCAATTTTCCTCATGGTTGCAGTAGACATAAACTTGGAGGATACATACACTCAAGTAGGTATCTATAAATATATATAAATATGTTTTATTTTATTTGTAATTAAAGAGTACCAATCAAATGTTTGGTGTCACTCAGAATGACACATTTTACTCCTTATTTATATAATGTTTTTTTAAGCTATTTTGCACTCAACAAGAACTTATTAGAAGCTTATGAAATATATAAAATGTATCAGAACTTCATTAAAAATATAGCATTTATTAGAACTGTCCTACAGATAATACATTTATTAGACCTTCATTATAGATATTACAAGGATAAAAACTTCATAGAGTACATTAATTTTACTGCAACTTCATTATAAATAAGTTATATGAACTTCGTTGTAGATTTATATCTTAAAATGTCATTAGAAATATAAAATTTATTAGAACTTCATAATGGATATAATATTAATTATAAGTTAATTATTGATATAAGAACTTAACATGCAATGTCAATATAAGATAATTATAACTGTCACACCTATTAAATGTCATCATTCTGCATATTTTATTCAATTTACAGATTTCTTTATATTTTAGTATAATATTTTAGTACAACTTCACTTCACTGAGTAAACATTTTCAACAACATTGAGGGTCAATGCAGACGTTTAGAATAACTTTAGTATAAAAGATCGAATGAGGTAGCAATACAGAAATATGAACATGATGTGACATCTGCCTGAATCACACAAGCCATACTGTTTTGACCTCTGCTGACCTTAATGGCCTGTGTTGTAGAAACTGGTGGTGCCTAAGGGCCTGCAGGTGTCTAATCCTGCGATGCGGGGGTGGCTCATCAACCCAATGGGTGAACATAAGTCCTTCCCTGTGTGGATGATGTTCGCCAGCATTGTGCCTGCTGTATTGGTCTTCATCCTCATATTCCTTGAATCACAGATAACCACGTGAGTGACAATTTCCTTTTAAAAGTGTGTTCAACCTGGAGAACACACATATCTTGAACTTCTCCTTTCCATTTTAAATTGGTACATATGACTAATGTATAAAGAAAGCAAAGTGGCCCACCAGAGCACAGCAGGAACAATGTGAAATTCTTGTGTGTGTGTGTGTGTGTGTGTGTGTGTGTGTGTGTGTGTGTGTGTGTGTGTGTGTGTGTGTGTGTGTGTG
>JBBKCR010000101.1:23859268-23870916 GCA_037577295.1 Ladigesia roloffi
TGTGTGTGTGTGTGTGTGTGTGTGTGTGTGTGTGTGTGTGTGTGTGTGTGTGTGTGTGTGTGTGTGTGTGATACCATGCTCAAGCTACCTTAGTGGTAATACTGGCAATTGATACCTGGGATTTGAACCCACAACTTTCCTATCGAAGAGGCAACTCCCTAACCACCAGGAAACCATCTATATTTAAGGTATAATGGATAATTCAGGGAGAAAGACCTTACAAAATTGGTATTCCTTAAAGGGCACAGTTACATGGAAAATCTGAATAAAATTAAACACATGCTATACACTGCTCAAAAAATAAAGTGAACAAAAAATTAAGACATCCTAGATCTACATGAATGAAATATTCTTATTATATACATTGATCTTTACATAGTTGTATCACACAAACAAAATCACACAAAATCAATGGAAATCAAATGTATGAACCCATGGATGTCTGAGTTTGGAATCACATTCAAAATTTAAATGAAAAAGTACACTACAGGCTGATCCAACTTGTATATAATGTTCTGAAAACAAATCCAAATGAGGCTCATTAATGTGTATGGTCTATATGTGCTAATGAGGTGCCGGATGGTCTCCTGAGCGATCTCCTCCCAGATCGATTAAAGCATCCGGCAACTCCTGGACAGTCTGTGGTGCAACCACTGGTTGGTGGATGGAGTAAGACATGATGTCCCAGATGTACTCTATTGGATTTAGGTCTGGGGAACGAGCAGGCCAGTCCAATGCAGTAATGCTTTCGACTTGCAGGAGTTGCTGACACACTCAAGCCACATGAGGTCTAGCATCATCTTGCATACGGAGGAACCAAGTGCCAACCGCACCAGCATATGTCACAAGGGGTCTGAGGATCTCGGTACATCATCTGTGCAGCCCCTCAAAGAAATGCCACCTCACACCATTACTGACCCACTTCAAAACCGGTAATGCTGGAGGATTTTTCAGACAGCAGAACGTTCTCCACAGCATCTCCATACTCTCACATCTGTCACATGTGCTTAGGGTGAACCTGATTTCATCTGTGAAGGGCACCAGAGGCAAATTTGCTTCAGGGTTCCCTGGTAAATGCCAAATGTCCTGCACGGTGTTGGGCTGTAAGCACAACCCCCACCTGTGGATGTCGGGCCTTCATACCAACTTCATGGAGTCTGTTTCTGACCATCTGAGCAGACACATGCACATTTGTGGCCTGCTGGATGTCATTATGCAGTGATCCTCCTGTTCTTCCTTTCACATAGGCGGAGGTTGGGGTCCTGCTGCTGGGTTTTTGCCCTCCGCATCTCCTGATGTGCTCGCTTGTCTCCTGGTAACGCCTCCATGCTCTGGACACTATGCTGACAGACACAACATACCTTCTTGCCACTGCTTGCATTGATGTGCCATCCTGGATAAACTACCTGAGCAACTTGTGTGGGTTGTAGATTCCCTCTCATGCTTCCACAAGAATAAAAGCACTGGCAGCTTTCAAAAATGACCAAAACATCAGCCAGATAGCATAGGAACTGAGAAGTAATCTGAGGTCACCACCTGCAGAACCACTGCTTTATTGGGGATGTCTTGCTAATTGCTGGATTGTCAGTGTCACTTCATAATTTGATTTCACAGAAGTGTGATTGACTTTATTGGAGTTGTGATTGGAGTTGCATTGTATTACATTGTGTGGTCCCTTAATTTTTTTGAGCACTGTGTATTTTTTCCTTACTCCGTTTATTGCACAAGTGTGGCTAGAATATTGCAGGTGACTGTTAGGGTGTTCCTTCAAATCTGCAAATTGTCAATTTTGTGAGTTGAATATTGCTTTGTGTACATTGTATGTAAATAGCAACATGACCAGGGCCAAAAATGCTAACTTTTTCTGAACCCTTGATTTCTTTAACATTATTTATTTTTTTAGGCTGATAGTCAGTAAACCAGAGAGGAAAATGATGAAAGGTTCTGGTTTCCACCTGGACCTTCTCATTCTGGTCAGCATGGGGGGATGCGCTGCACTATTTGGAATGCCATGGCTCAGTGCGGCTACGGTCCGCTCAGTAACGCACGCCAATGCCCTGACAGTGATGAGCAAGGGCCCCAAGCCAGAGATCGAGAAGGTTCTGGAGCAGAGGGTCAGTGGGATTTTGGTGGCCCTGCTTGTGGGTAAGCTTGTCCTTGTGTTAGAAAAATTATTCAGGTCATGAAAGATATGCTTGAACAGTGGGTCTTCTTTCTGGAGGGGTTGCCAGATTGTACTTAATTCAACATGCTATAGAACAATCCAATTTTGCTTCGGTAGTTGGAGCAACAAAGTCCCTAGAATTCAATAGTCACACAGTACACATCCAAAAACTTCTCTTAACCCACATCTAGCTCACCATTCAGGTGGTGCAAACTTTTGGATTTGGGACATAACATGACTTGAGCTGTAAAAATAAACGAAACTTCCCCATGTAGCCGGAACTGCAGGAAGCATTCATTTTGTTCTTCAGTTTGTTGAGGTTTTGTTCACTTTCATAGATTGTATGAATTCATACTGTCCTTAACATTCACACATGAAGTGCTGGATGTGATTTGAGGACTGAGTGTAGTTTTAGTGATGCCCATTTATGGAAACATTTGGGTGACTAGTGACTTCTAATGATTGTTAGTCACGTTAGCCTTGTAGTCAATAATGAAGCATAGTTTGGAATCAAAACTCATCTTGGTTGATTTAGGATAAGGGGGAAAGTGGATAATTTAGATTTTTCGCCTGGCCATTCCTTCAACATAAGGTAGACACAACCTTGTGTTAGGTAAACTGAGAACTTGAACGCTAACCATTGGTTAGCATATATTGTTTGGTATAAGTTTATATGGCTTAATCATGCAAGACACCAAATAATCTGTTTATATGACAACTCATTTGGGAATGTATTTAACTGTTGCTCTGACCTTGGGCCTTTTCTTAACTGTCTCCAGGCCTGTCGATCCTTATGGAGCCCATTCTTAAGATGATTCCCATGTCAGCTCTGTTTGGAATTTTCCTTTATATGGGAATCACATCTCTCAGTGGAATTCAGCTGTGGGATCGCATGCTGCTCCTCCTCATTCCCAAAAAGTACCACCCCAATGAGCCATATGCTACAAAAGTATGTTGCTACCAGCAACTGATGAAAATAATAGTGTCATTATAATATGCAATACATCTCATTATGTTGAATTCTTTTTATTTTAATAGTGTTTTTTTTACCTTTGATTTTTGACATTTTTTTTTTATTGGTAATATTTTACTGCCTTGCAGCTTAATTATTTATTCTTAATACTGATTTGCTGATATGTTTTATATCTATACTGTTTGTTCTACATACATATTTATTTATTACATCCATGCTGCTAGTTCTTAGTCATTTTTTATTTATTTTATCTCCTCAAATGCTATCGGTTTGGGTATAGCTGACACATTGTAAACTTGATGTCACACTTTATCTCCGTAAATAATGATATCCACGTGATATCACACTTTTTTGTTATATGTTTTATATTTTCTGTTGTTTTCTTTTGTATTTATTCTATTCTATGGTTTCTGACTGTGATCTCTGGCACCACCTCTAGGTGAAGACTAGCAGGATGCACGTTTTCACTGCAATTCAGATGGTGTGCCTGGGTGTCCTGTGGATGGTGAAGTCCAGCCCATTCTCCCTGGCCTTGCCCTTCATCCTCATCCTCACCATCCCACTTCGCATGTTCCTGACTGGACGTATCTTCACCGACTTCGAAATTAAATGCGTAAGTTTTTTTAAAGAACTCATATCCAACCTTTTCATTTTCCAATGTATCCTTATAGTGTCATATTTCACTTTTCCAAAATGTTCAACCTCATGTATTTGCCTTTAAGCCTGATATATGCTAATTACCTTTGTATCGATCAGATGCCCTGCATTGTTTTGCATTCTTCAATAAATTTATTTGGACGTGAAAAACAAATATGAATATTGAAAACAATTTTTTACATCATTGACTGAACTGGACATTATGGCTGTATGTAAAAGTTTTGACACACCATTTACCCATTTGCTGGGCTTGCCTTAAGGTGCTATAGCTTTTTTGCATTTTCCCCAAATCAATGAAAAACTCACTCATCCTGCCTGCAACAGATATGACCCACCCAACTAAAAACCTTTCATGAATCTTTGGCAAAACCACTGAATACTACACTACACTTTTCAATTTCTTCACTGATGCCTTTATTCAAAACATTACTTTTGGTAATTGTAGTGAAAAGAGTTCAGCACTCTATTCCAGGCTGGGTTGTGATGAACACTTTTGATATTTACTTTTGTGAGAATACACTTTAGTAAAAGCCACAGCAGAAAGTGTTGTAATCCGTACATCTGACTAGAATTGAGGCCTAAGGATTGAAACAAGGCCTGCAACCTCAGTCCAGGTCAATGACTTTACCATTTAAATAGCATACAGTGTCTAAAAATGAAACAAGCTGACACATTTAGCTTTTTCTGCTTTTGTCCCTGTTCTCTTAACACAGCTGGATGCTGATGACGCCAAGGTTACATTTGAAGAGGAGCCCGGAGTGGACATGTACTCAGAGACACGCATGCCCTCGTAGAAATATCCTGCTGGAGCCTGTCCTCCGTCTCACTCTGATGTAACTTTTTGATGTAAAAGAATTCTTGTGTCATGTCTTCCAGTTCTGATCTGCTTTGGTCATTTCTTGATCAATGATATTCTTTAGACAACTCTATGTCTAGAGATGGTGAGGGCCAAATTTCAGTCCTGACATAGTTCAAGGTTTATTGTTACATGTCAGTTTTTTTACTTAATTTTTGTCTTTCAAAAATACCTATGGTAATTGGAAACCAAAGAGTTCATCGGAAACCAAAAGGCTCCAAACTGTACAATGGGTCAGTGCAAATTTTCTTCAGTAACAGCCTGATATTTTATATTTATATGACAGAATACATTTGAAGATACATAGCACACCTGCTCTATTTAGACCAATATCTGAAGGTTTCTTACAGCACTGGATTAGAATAGATGAATAACAAATCCCTTCACCCCTTCGATGACATTTGTGATCATTGTGTTCATGTTTTTTTGTCAACCTATAACTTTTAATTTTGCCGTCAAGTGTTACTATAGCATATAGCTTTGCAGCAATGTGCCAGGAGAAGCATATTCTCAAATGATTAATTGGTAATGAGTGAAGGCTATGTAAGTCTACATAAAGCCCATGTAAATATTTCATGACAACTGATGAACATAATCCAATGATTGCAGAGGTGATATGACACCAAAATAGACTTATGACAACCTTACAGAAATAGCTTTTATATCTCAGTCATTATTTTATGTAATTCCATCAAACATTACATGTGTTGCTGGTGGGTGAAAACCTTTGCAAATTTTTATCTCAGGTTTATATCTGATGCCAGAGCTTTTGTAGGACTCGTGTAGCCATACGAATGCTGGCCTTCAGTACCAATTAATATATAGACCAAACATGCTGAGTCTACGCTAACACTCCAGCTGTCTCTGTATATCTTTATTTTTGTACGTCTATTTCACCATTTAGTGCAATTCTGTCCCATTATAAAAGGGATGCCTTACAAACTTGTGCCAAATGCTATGCAGATTAAGCCTGAAATACGCTTATTTTCATATATGAAGCAATCAGGGGACCACTTAATTGAAATGCAATACAAATATAGTCTTATTTTACTTCTTTTTATGACTAAGCCAAAGAGATTCGAACCAGCACAAAAGTGTTTCTACGAATGATATAAGAAAACATTAAAAATTTTATTTTGTAATTGACACACATCTCTTTTGCCCATTCGTATCTGAATAAAGAATCAAAGAAAATCTGTGGATGGATTGTTTTTTTTCAGGGGCTGATGTTCAACTTCACTTCCCAATATGTAACAAATGTGGTTGTAGTGAAAAAATTGCCACACAAGTATGACCTCCAGGTTGGTAAAACTCTAAAGGAAGCTTCCAAGAGAGCCATAAATGAATGGGTTCTTTATACATTTTTTGAGGGTGCATCCTTCTACCTCCCCAAAAGTACAGACATGCAGAATAAGTAGTTATGGTGATTAATGCAAAAAAGTAAAAAGTGATCCATCATCATAAGACAGAAAACTCAGGGTTGTATTTACATGTGTGGCAGGAACTCGTACAAATTCTATTTTATTTTGTTCCTGGCACGTCTATATACAGTTTAAGGACAAGGACAAATTGGGCACTTGACCATTACTCCAATAGGGACTATAATTACACTACACTCAAATTCTTAGTCTTTAATATTGAGAAGGCCCCACCTCTGCAGCTATGACGGATGACAGCTTCCACACTTCTTTTTGGATTTGGAATTTTCTGTGGGGAATTAATGCCAATTCATTCTGTTGAGTATTTCTGATATCAACCATTGACATTGGACAAGAAGGCCTCGTAATCTCCTTTCGAGGTCATCCCAAAGTTGTTGGACTGATTTGAGGTCAGGGCTCTTTGCGGACCAGTCAAACTCTTCCACACTGAACTCATCCAACCACATATTTATGGACCTGGGGCACAGTCATGCTGGAATAGAAAATGTTCTTCTCTAAACTGTTTTTATAATTCAGTTTGGAGGCATGGTATTGTGAAAAATTGCATGATATGCTGAAGCATTAATATTGCCTCTCAGAAAAAATCAGTGGTCTGGTCCAAACTCTGAAAAACAGGTGTGTCCCAAAACTTTTGACCACATGCTGGAGTTATCGTATGGTTATGGCCAGTGGAAACCCGCATATTTGCGAGTTTCACACCATTTGCGAGTTTCACATCAAACATACCGAAGAAAACATAATTTTAGGAAAGTGTACAAAAATAACTAGTTTGTGGCTGAAAGAGGCCGGATTGGCTCTTTAATACTCCTTTAACTCGGAGCCGCTCGATCGATTAGTCAGGTCTGAGCCCGATGTAGGATGGGAACAGTGAAGGATTTGGAGCTATCGAGTCCACGGTGTAATTTTTGGAAGGTGTTTCTTTACTCTTTCGTTTCTTTTCGAATAAAATTAATGACCGGGGTGTGAAGGCGAGCGGACTTTGAGACGAAATCCACGTTTGGAGCAGATGAGCAGTGGCAAGAGGGAGCTAGCACACCACGGCCATTGTGCTGGAGGTAAAAAAAATAGGCAGCAGGACAGAGGAGGCAGGAGCTGGAGGGGTTGTGGGGTCTATTAGAGACAGATTTCTGATTTCAGGGCCTACTGGGTGGCTCACCGAAATCAGCTGGGCCTCTTCAGGGTTCTCCACAGCCTAAAAGGCTGAATGTGGACTTTAAGCTCCATTTCTGGCCTCTACTGTGCCTCTGTAAATCTCAGACTGTGTGCCTCTCTGTGGTCAGCCTGTGTTTCCTCAGTAGGCCCTGTAGTCACTGCAGTGAGTGTTGCAGCAGCCACTTGGATGCTTATGCATTCAAGGAGCACCATTTGTCCATGTCATCCATGGTGGTCATTTCTTCTCAGTTTAGCCTCATTTGTATATGTCTGACTGCATATGAAGTATCTGAATGCTGTAAATATTGCTGTCTCATGCTCTGTATTGTCTGTATTTGTGTGTCTGTGTGTGTCTTTTGTTTGCAATAGCCCCTGCACTACAGCATGTAGAGACGGCAGCGCCTTCCCCTTCACCTTTTCGCAAATGAAAATGGAGGAGATGGCCCTGTCCGGCATGGACAACAGTAAGATGGAGGTGGGTTCTTCTCCCAGCTAGGTGGATCGATGGGTTCGAATGCACAGAGCATCTGAGGGATTGAGGTGTTCCCTAATCCTCCTAAACATGTGCACATTGATTTGAGTGGATGCAGTCCCTTATGTTTTATGGGGGTGAAAGCAATGCTATCAAGGGGCCAGGTTGTCAATCTTCAGTCCATCTCTGCAGCAGATTCCATCCAGGGAGGTGGTGAAAGGGCATTTGTGCTGCATGGACTTGTGCTTATCACAGGCACCTTTTAAGCAAGGCACCATTTCCACACATTGCTCCCCAGGTGCCGTGCTTTACTGTGCACTGTGGTGTGTTCACACATAGACATTTATACTAACTTTGTGCGTATTCCATCCACCTCCTTGAATGGAAATCCTCACAGAGAGACCAGAAAGAAATTGGTGACTTGAACCTGAATGTTTAAGCTACCTGAACGGAATAATATTTAAGCGAACCTCTACCCATCAAACAACGTGATCCATCAATCAACAGAATTGCAACCTCATTTTCACGATGGATTTAAATATTGTCTGCTCTTCAGAATTCAAGTATAATTCAGTGGTAGAGGTTGAGAATTTTGCCTCAAAACATGTGTGCAATGTTTCAGGCATCAGGCAGTTAACTCCTAACCATTAAGTGTAATAACTTTTTTTGGGAGTCTTTTAAGGCAAAAATCTGTTTCCATTCACCACCACTTTGAACATTTTTTCAGAATGGCCAATTTTACACCAGAATCCCTTATATACACCTTTGTTTGCATCTTAACCGCTTAATTGTGTAGAAATGTTGGAAAATTGATAAAATTCCTATTTAATCAAATCTGAAATTGCACTATGTATTGAATTGTGCCTAGTTCTGGACATGTCCGTGTTGGTATTATGCTTGTTTTTGTGCTTGTGCTAACCTGTGTGTGATGGTGCATTTTCCAGGGCATTGCTCAAGAGATCCTGGCTGACCTGGTGGAGGACGCGTGCTTGGGGCTGTGCTTCGAAGTGCACCGGGCTGTCAAACAGGGCTACTTCTTCCTGGATGACACTGACCAGGAGAGCACCAAGGACTTCGGTAAATGGCCGCCTCATTCCGAGCGCATTTTTTCCACTGACCTACTTGTAGCATTCTAGCATGGCTCCTTAGTGAGAGTTAGAAGTATCAATCTCTGTCCTAAATAAAATTGTTCAATTATGATTCTTAATAAACAATTTAGTGCCTCATTAAACCACACAGTTCACTGTGAATCAATTAATTTTATGATTCCGCAGGAAATTGTTTTGTATCATTAAATCTCCCGATTCATTGCAATTTGATTTGGTTAAGAATCACCAGGAAAGGATTCAGCACAAATTGAATTGCATGCAGGGCTCGGGATTGAGCGAGGCTGCAACAGACAGATCAAAAGAGCGCAGAGAAAAGGTCGCATCCAGCAAAACCCACTCACTCTAGTCGATTAAAGGCTCAAAAAACATTTTCACCCCCAGTGCTTTGGCGAAAAGAGGGGTCATGTACAGCAACAAACGGGTCAGACATTTAGACACTATAAAACACCATACCACACTTTAGTGTCATTATGGACCTGTTTGTAACCTATTGGTCTCTGTATTAAACTTTGTGCAGTAAATAGAAGCTGTTTGTAAAGAGTTAGCAGTATTAATCACATGCATTAGATTACGTTCCTTGTCAAAATCAGATGCTTTCGTACGAAGTGACTTGAGGAGACACTCTAGGTACTACAATCTTTATGTAGGTGTAGTGTAAGAAGTGCCTCAGGAGAGGAGACGCGCTCTGAATTGATGAGTCTTTAGTGGATTTTTGAAGAGTGGGTTCTCCTGCAATGTTGGCAGTTCATTCCACCAGTGGGGATCCATGAATGAGGCCAGTCTTGGGTTTGGCGTGTGTTTAGGGACTGCAGAGAAAAATGGTTTTCTTTGGGCCAATTGTTTTTATTATTCACTGTTTTATAAGCCTGAGCTTTCACTCACAATCGTGATGTTGTTTTATTCTGTCTGCTACTGTTAATAGCAATAGTGCAATGTACATGTATATGTTTGTGTAAACAATTTCTTAATTTAGCTTGTGTTTCACATGGCCAGAAATCGTGGACCAGCCTGGTGTTGACATTTTTGGTCAGGTGTACAACCAGTGGAAGAACAAGGAGTGTGTGTGTCCCAACTGCAGCCGGAGCATAGCTGCCTCCCGCTTTGCCCCGCACCTGGAGAAGTGCCTGGGCATGGGCCGCAACAGTAGCCGAATCGCCAACCGCAGGTAGTGTCATGGTCCTGTTTGTTAATTTGTTATATATTTAAATATTTTTTTAAATTCTGAATCATTTATTGAAATGTCTGGCATTTCTGGGAGGCATTAATCATGGCAGACCAAACTGCTATGACTGATCAGTTCCGCAGTGCGTCAGTGTGATTTCATAGCTATGGAATGGATTACCCTACACATTCAAAATGATTTGTTTACGTCTTTATAATTGAATTTTGTAGAAAATTTTTATGTAAAGGGTAGATTTCAGATTTCAGCATGAATGGGTGGGGCTAATTGGCAGCAGGTGGATATGCGTCAGTTTATTCATTTTTGTGACATCACAAAAACAGCACATTTAAAATGGGCTAATTTTGCTATACATTTGCTGGCAAGGACTGTACGGACAGAGAAGTGTACCTGTACCATGTTGAACTCAAAATCAAAGGGGAAATAAGGAAAGTTAAGACTAAGGTTCATGAACAAAATGTATTTAAATAATCCCCTTTAAAGGTAACAAAAAGTGGGTACGCAAAAATGAGTGGAGGGATTGTGTGTACTGACATTAATGCTAACCTCTATCTGAGTCTGAATCTCTGTATAATTTGTATTCAATTAGTCTAGATTTTAGAACAAGGATGCTATTGTTTTGTTGATCAAATAAGACCAGCTGCTTGGGGTCGACAGTTTTGATTGGTTTGAATGGAGAGAGTTACAGTAATGCCCTTAACTTCCAGCTTCCTGCAGCTCCAGGGTCGGAAGAACCGCTCCTTATCCTGCTCCAGTGGGCTTGATTCAGCTTGCAAGAGACTTGATGACGAGCTGACGGAATCAGTCAGACGTGTTGAAACAAAGAAAACTCTCACATTTAAGAGTGGAGAGATGCTGCATTTCTGAGTGTTTGGTTCTGTTGTAGAGTCAGACTGGAATTTTGAGTCCAAACCTCAAATGTAGGCCTAGAATGTTCTGTCCAAATAAGACCTTACATGTGGCATTGTGGAAGTTGACTTAAGCCTAACAAGATCCTACAGATCCATACAGATGTTCTGGCCTAAAACTTTTGCTTTAAATGCTTGGAATGTGTTTTTAGGAAAAGAAAAAATACCAAAGCCAATGCCACATATGAATATTAGGGATGGGTCTTGAGAGCTGGTACTAGTTCCTGGTGCCAGTTCCTGAATGGTCAGTACCAAAATAGAGATACGCTCCGTTTTTTGATCTAATTACTTACATGGTGTGGCAATTAATTAATCGCATTTAATCGCACATACATACAGACTTACAAGAAGTTGTTTTTTACAATTTATTATTGAATATAAGCCTATAACTTAGGCTACAATGGTCATGACATTTTTATCACTGACTGAACCAAAACTATGAATTAGGTTACAGTATATGACAGTTGTTAGTTTTGATAAACTACGTCTCCCAGGTCTCTCACATACTCCTGACACAGTGCTGAGATTCCGCCCCTCTGGAGATCTGGATGGAGAAAGCTAATGCGGCTACTTCCTGCCCAATTCTCCCTCTCCTGCTGCCTCTAGCTCGACCAACAGCTCTCCTACAGACACTACGACCACGGTCACCACTTCCACACTCGTTCCCGATTGGCAAAGTGTTGAAATAAACATGTCATTGTGCTTCGTGTTCACTTTCGTTTTGCATTGCCGCGTTTT
>JBBKCR010000101.1:24009981-24038015 GCA_037577295.1 Ladigesia roloffi
TGTGTGTGTGTGTGTGTGTGTGTGTGTGTGTGTGTGTGTGTGTATGTGTGTGTGTGTGTGTGTGTGTGTGTGTGGGTAAGTCCCAGTTTCTTCCCAGCCATCTTAAGTAATGAATTAGCCCTCATTAAATTTAGCCATCAGTGCAACCTAAATTCAACTGTACAGTAAGTCAAGAGCAGCAAGACACCCTGAGCAGAAACAAGGCCCTGATGCAAGGATGTTTCTATGGCAGCATTTCACTTGATACAGTGGTTCTGTTCAAAAATCTAATTTACATAACATCTTCCTTATCATTAACATTATAGATCCAACAAGACAGACAAGTTGGTTTCTTCAGTTTTACAGTGGAGCTTCAAGGCGTATATAGCAAACAGAGAACAGAGATTCATACCTCAGTTATTAGCATTGCACTGTCTGCAAACACAACATACATGTCGAACATATAGAGCTGAATAGCGCTTCGGTTTCTGACAATTTCACTGAAACTTTCAAGAATAGAGCTGGTGAGATTGATTTTTTATGATAGAGTGATTTTGTGCAAATAATGTCATTAAAATGTTTTGTATAGCCCACAGACCTATTATAACTTGTTTAAAAAGAGGTATAATATGTCACTTTTAACTTGAGGCAGCTACAGAAGCTTAGCAGGGATCAGACAGTTAGCATGGTTGTGTGGGTTTTGAAAGCAACATGAGGCAGCTAACAGGGATCCAATGAGGTCAAATGGATGGTGCCCCAGTTGCCACTTCACTGGTCACAAATGAGTCCAGCATTGTTTCTTCAGTTATTGCATAACTTCATTACGGTCAAGGATCACAGAAACATTTTACAGGACCAAGAGTCCTGCTACTGTCCAGACATAATTTCCTCATGATATTCAAATATTTAGCCCATAAACCTTGGTCCTGGAGGTCTTCAAAGTCTCTTTATCAACCAAAGTCTGTTACACCTGCTTCAGCTAACTGAGGATTTCTTGACTGATGTTGATCTGATGCATTAGATTTATGTCAGGTGCTACTGAGACCCACTACACTAATCTCCCCATCAAAGTATATCTTAGAAAAAGATGATACAGGCTTGAATAAATCAGTCAGTGACTGTGCGTCCAGAATAAAACAAATATTATATCAAATATCCAATTGATACATAAAACAAATTGGATCTGATTTTACTGTTAACCCTTAGAAGGTGTCCAGCATGCGAAAGATCAGCAAACGGAGAGCTTGTAGGAGAACAACCACCAGTTTTAGACTGTTTTACATCATTTTACAGGAATCAGATTTTACCAATGCACTCTAAGAAAATACAGTACTGTGTGGAGAAGCAAAACCCTACTAATGAGTTTAGCAAAAGCCAAAGACCTGGCAGGTCACTAAAGACCACTTTGATGGCTGGACCTTCAAGCTGAAAAGAAGAACCATAGCATCTTCTGAGTGAATTTTTCAGAATCCAGACAGTAAAATCAGATCCAATTTGTCTTATGTATCAATCGGATATTTGCTAACATATTTATTTTATTTCAGGCAGCCCTACACTAAAATATCTTTTTTTTTAGACTATTCTTTGTTATGATAATGCAGGCGGATTTTTGATTCAGCTTCGAAATTGGAATTCAGAATTGAGATCATGACAAAATATGCAGTTACCAGAGAAAAACATGAAAAAAAATTGAAAGTTTGTCCAGTTGAAAATTTCCCGTTGACGTGAAGGTCAAAATGCAAAGGCTGGATATTCAGTTACGAGCTTCAGTCAAACGCATTAGTACAACAATCTTTTCTCTGCTTTATAAATGTGTATCTATCTATAGTAGCATAGAAAGGTATGCACTGGCCTAGAATTCCAATATCATCAAAATGCTCTTTTTTATGGAAGATAAAGGTGGCTTTCATTTTGTCTAAAATGATTTGTAGAAACAAACCCATTCCAGGTTATTCCAGTCACGAATGTAATGACGTATTCTATCAAAATGTCTGGCACAAAAAATTAATTTTAACATATGGAGTCTCTGGAGGAACCATCTTCTTTTCAGCCTCGGGTTAATAACTTCAAGTCTGGAATGTGCGATGCTTCACAAACGTTATAGCGCATTCCCAAGGAGTCTCTGGTTGGTGCCTTTTAGCCTTCTGTTTGATGAAATTTGTTTCAATGTGATGATAAAGTAAAATGTAAACACCTCCCCATTTCTATAATTAGACGTCTGACCGGGTCTAACATTTGATAATGAACATCACAGATTTCTAGGGATAAAGCTACTTAATGTACACATAAAGGAAAAGTAACCCAGTGCACCAGAGGTGACCGTAACTGGGAGAACATACAGGGTTCCAAGAAACAGATCTGTTAACCCAACTACAGAATATAAAGGCTATTGTTTGAGGGAGACCTCAGAGGACGAATGCAGACGAACCGGTACCATATAAGATTCCTTATTTTGGTATTCCATGATCTCATCTTTGCTGGAGTTTAAGAGCGCTAGATTTTCACCTCCTCCATCCCTTCCGAGATGTTTGTCTTTTGATGCCTACACAGCTCAGGATAAAAAGGACTGAAGCTGTTCTGTGGGTGCCCCTGGTCCTTGAAGTATAGCAATGTATTGTTATATGTAGATATCATTAAGTATGGACCTTACATGCAAGGCCGACAGAAATGTTTAAGGAAAAGCTGATACAAGCCTGCCCCCTGGTGGGTGGCACTGATATGTAGTTGATTGTTCAGTTTGCCAACTCATCCAACCACGTGTTTATGGAGATTGCTTTTCACACTGGGGCACAGTCATGCAGGAATAAAAAATGTTCTTCCCCAAACTGTGCCCACAAAGTTGGAAGCATGGTTTTGTCCATGCTTTGGTATGCTGGAGCATTAAGATTGTCCTTCACTAAAATTACACACACACACACACACACACACACACACACACACACACACACACATTTATGTATGTATGTATGTATGTATGTATGTACAGCCATGGAAAAAATAAGAGAACCCATTTCCCTGTATTCTTTTCTCTGCTGACACAATTTGCAGCAGTGTGTGTGTATGTGTGTGTGTTTGTAAAAAATAAGACATTTTATTTTTTTCCATGGCTGTTCATAGAGAAATCCTAGTCAGTAAGTGGTGCTGAACTCACTCTTTTATCATAATGGGTGGAGGGGAGGCAACAAACTGCCAGCTGTTGGAGGGATGCTGTAGTCACAGATGGTACACTAACCAGTGTACATAGGCATCTATAATGTGTTAGCTTTATTAGTGTTGTAGTTTCAGTTCTAAGCAGGTCCAAATTTCCAAACGTTGCTCCTTTAGTTTTGAACCAGAGCTGCAATTCTAAAGTCACTTACACAAGGAAGTTGTATTGTTAGTCAATTCAAATAGGTTTACACATTACAGTGTGAAACTAAACAATGTTCTTCCAGGACCAAGGTGCAACAAAACAAAAACCGAACATCACAAGAGCACAAGTGCAGACAGGACAAAAGAGAGTGCAAAAAAACCCACAAGAGCAACTGAACAACTGGACAAGACAACATTTAATGCAACTGACAATAGCTACTGTACTAGTCTTAATGAAAAACTTGTTATATTTTATTCTAGCAGTGAAAAAAGTAACGCTTGCACAGGAGCCAATATTAGTATATGTGCTGCCGTTGCACATATATTGTACTAAAATTATAACAAGGTCAATAGTCACTCCAATCTTTTCTGCAAATAGTGCTCCAAATCTTCTCTCAACATGTTCAAACTGCATTCAGCTCTTCATTACGGTAGGACAGATTTGTAGATGCTGTTTAGGGCTTAGGACTTTGTGAACACCAGCCCTGGTGCTGTCTAAAATACACTAACAAAAATGAATAAGAAGGTTGTACACTTTACTTACTTTATTTATGTTCAGTTTACTTACCAGAATTGTGTTTGTTGACTTTAAATGATTTTTTCTATTAAGGTCCACATAACTATGTCTCAACTTTGTTTTCAAGTTACATAATTACATTTTGTGGAACCTGAAATAATTAAAGTCAAGGTTTCATTTTTTTTGTATAGTTTGGGTTGACCAATGATCACCAGTAGCAATAGCCTTGTAGCTCCAGTTTTAAACCAAAGAATCACAATCTTTTTTTGTGGCAGAGCCAGTCCTTTGTGTTCAAATGATTCCACTCAAAACTAAAACTCTCAGTCACAAACATGAATCCTTTTTGGGTTCACTGGCTTTTATCCTTAAGCCAGATCACACTCTCTTGGACACACACTCCTCAGTGCTGTTTTCAGGGAAACAGTGTTTTATTTGACACACTTTCCTATTTGACACACAGACTGTCGTTGGCAAGGTTTTAATATAGCATGTTGGATCTATCTCCCTTTTTCACACTTGCAGCAAATTCTTTCCATCTCTGCTTTTTATCAAAGTGCACACAGACACACACTCATGTAAAGCATCTCATACACAAATACAGAAAATGGATACACTTTGTAAGCTGTGATTCATAGCAGCATTTCACTTCTAATGGGCCTTCGCTCTTCTTACAGTCGATATTGGGAGAAAAAAAAAACACTGAGCCTGGGGTGATTTGGTTTTGGGAATATTTACTGGTTTTGGAGGTCTATGAATGGTCTAGTATCTCAAATGCATCCACATACTGTGTGAGAAAGTGAGATGAGATAAAAAACTGCTTAAAACTGTAGCGCCCAGATTAACTTGCTTGATATCATTAAGGAGGGTTATATATGACACATTACACTGCAAATAGTCCTTAATAACCTCGAAAGGAACATTAAATATGATAATATGCCATGTTCAAGCTACCAAAAAGTGTTCAGAAATACAAAAAAATATTCAGGTGAGTTCAGGCCAACACAGTGAAGGTGAATTTTTAGTGATGTGATGTCATTAATTTATATTATTTAAACTTCTGTGTTTACATCTAAGTTCTAACTTGGTTGGTTGGCCAAATAAATGTTGTAAATTCAAATCAGAGTGTCTTCCATGTCTGGGATGGATGTACAGTATTGTTGAGTCTATAAGGTAACAGTAACATAACCAGATAGCCTTGTTTGAATTGTTAAATACACTTAGAAATAGATTTTGTCTATTCTACTACATACTTATACTATTTTGACTGTTAAATAGAATATTGTATTAATAAAAAACACTTAAATACAATTTCATTGAATAAAATATAACCAGATTTCATTGACTTAAACCAGACGAAAATAATTGTGGATCATTCTGACTAAAATAAGACTAAAATGCTCTGACATTTAGTTGACTAAAACTTGACTTGACTAAAGAGTATGGACATTAATAAGACTAATAAAATCTAAAATGACAGCTTGACGCAAAGACTAGACTAAAACTAAAATTGAAACAGGCCGCCAAAAACAACACTAACAAATCACAGATACAGCACAGAACTGATTTTGTTCAATAGTGACACCTCAAACCAATTCAACTGCATTGTTTTAACCGATAGTCTCTTTTCCTGATCAGGTAGAGGACAAAATTATGTTGTTGAATCACTTATGAAGGAAATACTTAAGGAATCAGTCAGTATGGAGGAAAAAAGTGGAATATGGGGGTTTACTACTATTTCCATTAATTTCAAGACAGTGACTTCTGAAAGAATCTTTGTGGTCAAAATGTTGACACACTGCTGCCAAGTAATGATGTAGCTATCATCTCCATCCTCACTATCTCTTCTGTGCCTAAACTTCCTGCCCCTTACACTGACAGAGAAGCACTTTTTTGACTTGTGCTGCTTTTGAGGCTTTTGGAACTGGAGTACCTTGAGCTTCCGTTTTTTCGTACTATACCTTTTGACCTACCGCTCCTAACCCTACCACTCCTAACTGGGAACAACAGTGACCGCCTGGCTCTACCTGATCCTGTACCAGATCCTGTATCAAAGTTCTGTGCATTTTGTGACAAATTAGTCCCTTCCCTGAGGTCCATGTTATCCCAATGGTCCAACTCATCACGGCTTGCCATTAACCACTTCCGGGTGATGTGAACGAGTTCAGCCAGGCTGGAAAAAGCTGAGAGAACTCCCACTGCAAAGTAGAAGATCAGGAATACCGTTTTCTCCATAGGTCTGGAGGTGAAGCAGTCTACAGTATATGGACAAGGGAAATGACTGCAAGGGAACTGTGCCTCAACCCGAAAGCCGTACAGCAACCACTGGCCAATGAGGAAGCCCAACTCGGACAGCAGGCGGAAGCCCACGTTTACCAAATAGAGACGCTTGAGGTGCCACTCCCGCTTTGCCTCCTCATGGCTGGGTGCAGACCCTTGTAGAAGGTCCAGATGCTTTTTGCTGTGATGCATGGCATACATGAGAAAGATCAAAGCAGGCGTGGAGATGAGGACGATGTGGAAGACCCAGAAGCGATACTGGGAGACCGGAAATGCCTGATCATAACACACCTGTTTGCAACCTGGCTGCAAGGTGTTGCAGGAAAATTCCTCTTGCTCGTCTTCAAACTCGTCGCTGGCCACTGTACCCAAGATCAGCATCCTGAAGACCAGCATCAGGAGCAACCAGAAACGACCAAGCATGGGTGAATGCTCCTGGAGAGTCCCAAAGAGTCCTTTCAGTAAACCCCAGTCTGTCATGATGGAGGGTTTACAGGCTAAAGAGGGTCTATCACATCCCAATTCAAACCAATCCAATCTCCTGAGGTTCAGATCATGTCCCAGTACAGTCCTGAAATAGAAGGTGAAATCAGCATAGATTCATTTGCTCAGTCAAGCCTTCTAGAATTGGCAAAATATCTTACAGGTAAAATATGTCAAAACATACCATATATACACCTTACAGCCACCGGTTTCTTTCTGCACATTTTCCAGATAGGATAGAAACTCCAGATGGAGTTTCAAGGTAGTGGCAGTTCGCATTGTGGTCAAATCTCTCAGGACAGGGAGTTATAGCCAAAAGGGCCTAGCCACATTCCAGCGTTCTGGTCAACTCCCTCCATGGTCTTCCAACAGACATGTCTGGACATTCTAGCTGCCTGATTGAAGTCAAATGTTCATGCTTTTTGTCCGGTTTCTCTGAGGAACCAAGAGAAGTAAACTAATTTTAACGATTGGAACAAGTCCTAAGTGAGGGAGTACATTCAAATCCAGGAAGGAAATCCCAATATCCTTATCAAGGGTTTCAGAAGGGTCAAACAAAGCCTGTTTATGCAGCTTGATGAGGGTTTCAGACCAGTATGGTAATGACAGGAAATATCTCTGTAGACACAACAGCTTCAGTATAGGACTGCTGCCGCTCCTCATGCCATAATAGTTGAGTGTACAACAATGATTTAACGAACTATAAAATAAGGAATAATTATAGGTCTTTTTCACCATTTGTTAATCAAGGTCTGTCAATTTTCCCCCTTAAACTGACAATCCTGTACATCAAATGGATCACAGAAATAAATTGCAGTTATTGAGTAGCTCAGGCAAATAGATGGCCCAGTGTTCATGGAAATAAGTACCAATAGATGTGTGGAAGTAAAAAATAAATTTGGGACACAATGATCAAAAAAATTAAGTTGCTTTTTTTGTTGTTTGTTTTAACAAAGGAATGTCACTGATCTCGCACAGATCCAAAATGATAAAGCAGCTGAAAAGACAATTGACAAGTTTATTTATGTAAAGATTAAAGAGTAAGAAGCACAAATAGAAAATATTTACAAAACACATAAAAGCATTTCAACTACAACAAAAACAAAACACCACTCAATTAAATTTTGCAGGTTTCTTGTAGCAGTTTCAGTGAACGCAAAACAAAGCTAACATTAAAACCATGTTGAATTCTTCATAAAACATGGAACATTGAGATAACAAGGCCTTTAAGCACTACAAGAACGGTATATAGGGAAACATTGCTAAAATTTGATAAGCAAGGTGCTGATGGGACGGCAGTCTAGAAGTCGTCATCAGAGTCAGAATCTAAAGCGTAGGTCACAGGTTTTTTGCTGCGTGCTGTTTTTATCCTCGGCGCCACAGCGGATGAAGTCACTTCCAGTGTAAAGCTATCCTCATCATCCTTTTTACTTTTCTGTCAGGGGACAATAATAATACATTTAATTTATATGCACCTTTCAGGACTCAAGTTCATTTTACAGAAGTTATTCAGAAATAAATGTTAGATACATTAAATTAAGAGTTTATAAATATTATTTAAAGTAAATTATTACAAAGAAATGTTTAAAGTCCTTAAAACATAATACTTATAGTAATACAGCAAGAAGACTGATAAGAAAGAAATCCATTGTACTGTGTGATGACCCCATCGTCATTAGTGATTTACAACATACCTTCCCTCGAGCCGTGGTTTTGTTCTTGAGGCGAGCCATGAGGTTACCAGAGTCGCTATCAGAGTCATCACTGCTCAGTACAGTCTTCCTCTTGAAAGGGGCTGTTTTTTTGGCTGCTGGGGCAGGAGCAGAGCTGTCAGAGTCGCTGGTTGCTGCCTTGGCAGCTGCTGTCTTTTTGGTAGTAGGCTTGGTGGCGGGCTTGGACAGTGCATCAAGGATGGAGGGCTGCTTCACATCTGCAGAGAGGCAGAGAATTATAATTCTAACGCTGCTGTTACCTGATTCAGGTACACTAATTTTAAACAACTTTTTGACTAGAAAGTATGGCTTTTCTTTTTAATCAAAATATCTTTTTATGTCTTACGTCTTGCCAAGTAATCTAGGCAATTAAGATTCACATATGAACAATGCCTTGATTACTCAATAAAGCACTATTAAACTGTACTTAAGCTACAAGTCATTGTTCTAAATTAATCAAAAACAAACCGCCGATATCCCTATTATTGTAACGGCAAAGCAACCCTATTTCAAATTCTGTTGGTGGACCTCCAGACCTACATGGTTTATCTAAACTTTTATGAAACCATGCAGGCCATAACATTAACCGTTATCAATTAACTTAAGAAGGATGGCTTGTTAGAATTATATTACAAGCAACATAAATGTCTACAGATAGGCTGGGGCCCAGTGGTGAGAGTATTTAGTATCATACCAGTTGCTCCTTTCTTCTTGGAGACAGCAGCAGTCTTCTTAGCTGCAGTTTTCTTGACACCTCCATCTGCTGCTTTCTTTACAGGTTTTTTGACGGGCTTGGCTGCAGGTTTAAGAGCTGCACTTTCAGCTGTAAACACAGTCACTAAATCATAAGTTATGAACCTCAAAAACAGTATATGGGAGATGATTAGCTAATATGACACTATTTAAAAGCTTAAGGGGCTTACAAGTAACTGCACACATGACTGTTTTCATACCTTCCTTTGTTGTTTTAGGTTTTGAAGCAGCTTTTTTCCTGAAACACATTTTAGGAGACTTTTACATTAGAGCACATAAAAGATCATTTAAAAAAGCAGTTATTTTTCTAAAGCACCAGAGAAATATATGAATGAGAAATAAGGAGAAAATATAAAGATAGAAAATAAGTCAATTACGGTGGGGGGCAGACAAGAGAGTCCTCTTCACTGTCAGAGACGACCTTGGGCTCTGGAACAAACAAATCGTCATCACTGTCGTTCTCATCAACAACCACTGGGTTTTTCTTTTTGCCCAAGGACTCCCAATTTCCAGATTCATCCTCGCTGCTGGACAGACAGTATTTAACAGCAGCTGGAAACAGAAACATAGTAAAAGGGACATTTAAAATTATTTCAACCATGCAGTGCACTTCAGTTGTACTATAACAATTGAATGGGGAGTAATGGAGTAATGGATTGTTACAATGTGAAAGCTGCCAAAACATGCATTTATGAAACCATGTTAACATTTACTTTATTTTTCAGAATTTAAATAATAAATATATATATATCATACTGGATGCTAATATAGCAGAAAACAAAAAAGAAAATAAAAGGTAGGTCAACCAAACATGGTGGCCAACAAAGACAAGATCAATCTCATTTTTAAATACTTGGTAAACAAAATTAGACTTTCCCAATCAGCCTACAGTAAACAACAGAAGACTCCTATTGTTTAGGCAAGGAGTTGTGTTATGGATCAAAGGCAGCGCTGATAAGACTGATCATGGTGCACATATGCCCCAACTGACCCTGGCTGATTATCTAACTGCAGCATGGCTAAATGAAGCACACCGAAAGGAACAAAGGCTCCATCTGAGTAAACGCCTCAAAGGAAATGCCTCACGGAGTCAGTCAGAGGGTGTCGAGGGTTTGTGTGCGTGAGTACATGCAAAGGGTTCGCACCATTCCTTTCTCGTTTCTCCCTCTGGACCACCTCCACCGGGCTTGTGGTCATGTCAGAAGCAGAAACACCATCTTCCTCCTCTTCTTCTTCATCATCATCAGACAATAGGTTTGTCATCTTAGGCTTCTTAGGTTTAAATTGTAGTGTCGTTTGCTTTCCTGACTTGGAGCCTGACACAGGGTTAGGAATATAAATAACTCAAATAGTACATAATCAAAGGAATATCAATTCAGTAAAATCAAAGTTTACAGTATTTCAATGCACACATTCAGTACCTTTCTCTTTGGTGGACACCTTTTTCACCTTTTTGGTGAGACGGGCAGCCAGTCCAGTCTCCTGCAGCTCTCCGCCATCCTCGTCTTCAAATGCCATTTTCATAACCACCTCCCCATCACTCTCAGACTAGAGAGAGATCACGCGTGTTAATTGTGACACCTGTGACCACATCAACTGGCAGAACACAATGTAAACAAAATTCACACACCTTGACTGCAGCCTTCCTCCCTCCTTTCTTGGCGTCAGCCTTCTTGACAGCTTGGACTTTCATGGTGCTGGTGACGCGAGGGATGACTCGACGGCCCTGAGGTGTTGGCATTGTCTCGTCCTTCACTTTTACCACCTTAGTTCTGCCACCTTTACTCTTCACATTAGCCACCGTGTTTTGAGATTCCTTCTCAGTCTGTTCTACACGCTATGGGATCAGAAAGCAAGACAAAGATAAATACAGCAATTTCCATTTGATAAATTATCAACAGAAAAACAAAACAAAACAAAATCCCCAGACTTTAAGCAGTGGAGAGTCCAACCAGCAAATAAAGAAAAAAAACAAAAACAAGGGCCTATTTGGCATGGGGTATCAGTTAAAAGCCAGTTGGATTTAAGTTTTGAATATGAATTTAAGAACTTGGCACTGGAGTATATTTTATTAGCCCATTACAAATTCTTCAAATCGGTGCCTGAGGATCAGGCATGGATCACTAAATAACTTATTATACTGCAAACCCCCACGGCTTAGCAGTCGCGGCTTCATTCTCTTGCAGATTTTTTCTGAGAACCAAACGAATTGTCAGCGGAAAGCCCTGCACATGCACAAAATTGGCAGTGTGTGGGTCCCAAAACTTTCGTCCAATCTAGATCCATTTCAATAACATTAGAGCTTAGATCGGGCCCCAAAAATGAACCCCGATGCGAGCCCGTGCATCCCGGCCAACCCGACACAAACTGTAATTTTCGGCCTGAGCCCAATTTAAATCTGATTTTTTTAAAATACGTGGGCCATTATAACACAGGCTCTGAACTGTGGATGCTTTCCTAAACTGATTTGGGTTCGGGTAGAAACTCAAAAGTCTAATTCACAGTGCCTCTCAAATGGACAAAAGTATTGGGATGTAATGTCGTTCAACTCTAAGTTCGAGCGCCCTTTAACTCCTATTGTACAGGCAATAACGTCCAGTCTTCTTGTAGGCAACGAATATTAAGACATTTTAACATAGTTTTTATCTTGTAAACCACATTCAGTCTCGTTGTTATTAGTCAACAAAACACAATTTATTTCATTTCTTTATCGTCACATGACCAGCACTTATGTCGCGTCTCGTTTTTGCCACATGAAAAATGTTCCTTGAAGATATTTCGTCAAAAACACCAGTTTACACTAAAATATGATTTCCATTGAATTTTCAATAGCCTTTACACTTCCTCAATTTCAACCGTATATATGGGAAGACAATATGTTTTCATTTTATGCAAATAAAGACATCAAATAAGACAGTACACTGACACAGGAACAAGCAAGTGTTTGGGTGTGCCTTACTTCCAGCTCTTCTGTGAATGCAGCCAGATCCTCCTTCCACAGATCTGTAGGGGCCTTCTTTTGAAGCATGTTCAGTTCAGTCAGCTACAGCAAAAAGAAACCGTGTTAAACTGCACACCAAGAAGCATTTTGTGTTCCTTAAGCTCACAGCTCAAACTAGTTTGCTCATTCCCGACTCGTTGTCACCTTTGCATCTCTTTGCTTGCAAAGCTCTTCTTTCTTTTCTTTGGTCAGGTACCACATAGGCATGCTCAGCAGGTAGTTATAATCAGGTCCTGTTGTCTGCTCCTTCTGTTCATCCTCGTCTCCTGCCTCTTCCTCCATATCCTACAGCAAGCAATAAAAGGTTGTGTTGTGCATCAGGCAAATAGGGCTAGTTTTGAATAGGAATGGGGAGCATATGCGGTCATCGCATATTTAAAAAAACACAACCTCCATCATACCTTCTCCTGTGCTTGTTTCCATGCTTTCACAGGGTCCGAGTCATAACCCATCTCCTGGAGCATGCGGATTAGCTCCTTCTTTGGTTTGTTCTCTGTTTAAAAGAATAATAATTATTAAAAAAAGATATTTAACAAGACTTAATATCTTTATCACCTTTGCATTTGCAAGTGCTGTTTCTTAAATTAATTACACTTAATTATGAACTAAATTGAGCTGAATTTGTAATACCGGAATGCAGAATACGGCCTTAAGTCAGAAGGTAAATAAAAAGAAATGGATGGAAGGACTAAAGATGAATACAAGGGCAATGGATTTTCCCCTATAACGCTCCCTTACCAATGACCAGAGTGCCCTGGATTTTCTCCAGGATGAAGCGAGCTTGATTGGATAGCTTTGCGCTCTCTGCTCCCAGCATGCCAACCAACCAGTCTTTCCTCAGCTCGTAGTACTTTAGCCGGAGCTCAAAGAAGTCCTTCAGGATGTCCTGCACAGTCTCATACTTCTTCAGACTGCCTACATGGTCAAACAGCACCTTTGTGAGCAGAGGGAGGGAAGAAGTAGGTTAAAGAGGAGTTGAGTTTGAACACTGAGTTCAGTGTTAATGCTTGCCCTCTTGCTCAAGATGATCAAAGTTATACAGCAAGTAATGTACATGATAATGTCTTGACATAGCGCACCATCAAATCCAGGATATCTGTGTTTAGATATTTATCTTGTAGGTCATCAGATATATAAAAACAGTATAATAAATAAAACAGTAAATCAAAACCATCACTTAAAGATAAACTTATGCTTAACACAAAAAACCCCAATAGTATTACTATGTACTCATTTGTCATCATTTCGAAATACTTTCCAGTTCAGATGTTCAATAGTGTGTTCATAAAGCTGTGTAATCAAGTAGTGAAAATCATTAACATGACCATAACAAGTACAACGTACACTGGTGAGTGAGGTACTGTGGGTTTGTCCTTACCATTGAGTTGCAGGTAAGGGGGTTTTGCAGTTTGAAGACTTTGTGCAGACCAGCAGCCTCGGCCTCTCTGAGCCTCTCCTCTGTCATTTTGACCAAAAACCTCACGGTCGTATCTGTGTGGTACTCTTTGTAGTCTGTGATCAGGGCAGGAACCTTCTCTGAGCCGTTCAGCATCACTTCCAAAACATTCTCTTTGTATGTCTGAAGGAAGCAAACACAATTCTCTGAAGGTTCAACACACACTTTTCATGCTCTAGTATTTTCCCTGCTGCAGCAGCACTCACCTGAGTCCAGGTTTTCACAGGCAACTCTGAGATCTCGATAGTGGTGGAGTCAATGATTGCCACCTCTCCACTGTTCAAGTAATGGTTGGTCGCTAGTTCCTCAATTGTGCCTCTGAAATTCTTATAGCTGGGCAGCTGGACAAGGAAGGGAAAGCAGGTATGAGAATGTTGCACCCAGCAAACATCAATGTGTAAAACAGTTCAACATACATGCTGAGATTACAACACTAATTTACTTTTGCCTGGATAACGAGTAATATTACATCCCTACAGTATTATTATACCTGGAGAAATAAGACTTTGGATACTGAGGATGAAAATTTGCAATATTCAGTTACATGCAGTTATAAATCCACAATTTCATAAAACTAGGGATTTTGTCCATCACAAATTTAATAGAACCTTTTAAAGAAAATTAGATTTAATTTTACATGATATCAATTACCTTGAAGTAGTAAGTAAACATTAAGCTACAAAACATGAAAATGCACTGATTTTGTCAATAAGTAATGTGATGAACACAAAAACCAAGGACATGTGGTCCCACAGATCATATTTTTGTCTTATTTTTTAAGAAAATGGTTCTCATTTTACAAAAGTGTTAGGCCGCAGCATGCCAATTCACAAATTCAGTGTTGCAAAAAAACAAAACAAAACAAAAAAAAAAAACATTCTTAGCATGCAAATAACATTTCCTTGTGCATATTCTTTAGTCTTCTAAAGTTTTAAGTACAAGTCAGGTGTATGTACTATAATTCTCCACTTACCATGGGCACTGGCTCATCGCCATTAAGCATACGCTGCATGTTGTTGACTATCTCACGAACATCATAGTTTGGGAGGCGGCTAGCCCAACCTGTGCCAATGCCATCAGCACCATTGGCCAGCACCAGGGGAATGATGGGAATGTACCACTCAGGCTCCACTCTTATATTGTCATCAAAGTTGTACTTGAGCAGGTTATCATCGACAGATGGGAACAACAACCGTGCAAGTGGGCTACAGAAAAAGAAAGGTGAGAGGGACAGCAGTGCTGATCTTTAATTATGTATTATAAATCTTAAAGAAACTCAATAAACCCAAGCAATCAGCAAAGACAAAATGATTGTCTGCACAATATCCACAAAAGGATCATGTGGTTGCAAGCATAACACCACCTCATAGAACTAGAATCAACTGTTTGAGAGACAAAAAAAAAACAGCATTTTTGTATGCACCTGAGCATGGTGAATATGTATCTGGGACTGGCAGAGTCTTTGCCTCCGTGCAAGCGGGTGCCAAACTGACCCAAAGGCTGAAGCAGGTTCAGATTGTTGCTACCAACAAAGTTCTGTGCCAGATTCACAATGGTCATCATCAATGAAGCCTGAGAGTTGAGGAGAAAAATGCAAACAATCCATGAGAATGTCATTTTGAAACAAGATACCCACATCTGTAGGTAATAGATTAACTTAAACAAACCTCTCCATGGTGATATGCTGACATCTCTGCAACAGATCCAGCAAGCTGGGCCACTTTCACCTCTCTCTTATCGTTTCGTTTAAAGCAGCAGAACATAACCTTCCTCTGACCTGGTTTCAGACCTGAAAGAAAACCAGACACACCAACATGTATATGGTGACTCACACCCACCACCCCTCCCAAAAAAAACCCCCAAACAAACAGATGATTAAAAGACAAAAAAAACAAAAAACAAAACCAACAACAAAAAAAGAAAAACACTGAAATAATAATCACTCAAACTATCAAGACTGGAAATGTTTTTCCAGTCTTTTGAATGGCTGGATAAATGTGTGGACTCACCATCCACCAGGCAGGGGATGGAGCGCTCATTGTCGGAGTTTGAAAACTGCACCAGCTCCTTGTTGACAAAGTCGTGGTATGTGAGGGATGATGTCTCCTTACCATACAGGTACTCCTGTGCACACAAAGTTTACACATCACATCTATAAGCAAGTAAATGAATTTCTGATCATTGCTCCTGTCTACATACCTCTGGCAAGTTGTGTTCTCTGCGCTGGCGTCGGTTGATCATGAAGCCTGTGAGCCACTCCTTTCTTTCTTCAACTTTCTTTTTACTAAAGGCCTAAAATGGGACAAACCAAATAATGCTCACAATTCAATTTAAGCCTAATTAAAAACACAAGAGCTGTGATTGAAAGTCAAGCAAATAAGGCTGATGCAAGCAGTGTGTTTACCAGGGTGATCGCCTCATCATCTGCAGGCCCAGAGTATTTAAATGGGATGCGATGTCTCCCCATGTCCGAGAAATACTCTTTAGCCTCCTTGGCTGTGCTTGTACCCAAACCTGGAAGGACAAATAAAAATTGAAGACACAACTAACAAAACAAAAGTGACAAATATAAATGAACTTATTTGTGACCCCATCACCTAAGCTTGTGACACACACACAAAAGACGACAGCTGACAAAAAAAGACCGCTTACACTTTGGGGCTGTACTACCACAGGTGTTTGGGACAAACCTTTGTAGTATTTGACTTTCCATGATTTGATGCTGCTCTGTTTTTCTTTCCACTCTGTGAATTCTGGGATACTGTAAAAAGAAATCTCCTGGCTCTTATTAGACACCTGCAGGCCAGAAGTGGGAGGCAGAAATGGGGAGAAAATGGAAAATGGAAGGTTATGGGCAATGTTGGAGGTAATGGCAATTTTAATGAGAACAGTGTAAATGTGCAACAAAACAAAAAATAAATTGTTGATAACCCTATATCCCCATCTCTTTGTAATGGTTGGGGCTCACATAAAACACTATCTTAAATTACACACACCTTAATGATCGGAGTGATGAACTCCTCCAGAAAGCTGTGGCGCAGCAGCGAGGGCCAGTTGTGGTGGATGAAGTTGATCAGAAGCCCTTTAATATGAGACCCGTCCTGATCCTGTATCAGGTTTAAACCCCAGACAATAATATTACAACCAACATTGCACAACACCACTCCTTTAAATAACCAGAAGAAACAAAAACTGTATCAAAGAGGCTGACCTGATCTGTCATTATCATCAGCTTGCCGTAGCGAAGAGACTTGAGCGATTCAGGGTCGCTGTAGTTCTTCCTGTACTGCAGACCCAGGATCTTAATGATATTATTGATCTCAGCATTCTCCATGATCTGCAGGATGCAACATTTAATTGATGCAAACTATCCTAGCAGCTTTTATACATGACAAAACAAAAACCAAAAAAGCATGAGGGAGCTGAAAAACTTTTCACACCTGTTTGTGAGATGCCTCTCGCACATTGAGCATTTTACCCCTCAGGGGGAAGACCCCATAACGATCGCGGCCCACCACGCCCAGTCCTGAAACGGCCAAAGTTTTGGCCGAATCTCCCTCAGTGAGAATCAGAGTACAGCCTGCAGAATTCTTACCACCTAAATGATGCACACACATTAGTGTTTAGGGCTAGCCAATAGAACCAATGACCATAAACATTTTAACAGGTTTTGATAATCAAGTGCGTCATACAGTATCAGCAATGTCATAATTAAGTCTATCTGGGATTAACAGGTCGACACAGTCGGAGTAAAAAGTGTTATAATATAGGAATAGTTTGTGTCACTAGCCCTGCAGTTTTTTTGTAAGTTGCCTAAAGTATGTAGTTCCAAACAGACTTGCTTATGCGTCTTCTTATACTGTATGACACACGAATATGTTAACAACAAGAGTTAAATACTAAATTAACATTTAGTCATGTAAAAATTCATTACATTTTTTCCTAGATAACATATTTGTGCGCTTTATGAAGCGCTTTACCTGCATCATTGGCATCGTCCAGTTTGGGCACTCCTTTGATCTTGGTGTGTTTGACTGCGGAGCACTTCTTGTTGAGCTGATTCTGAGCCTTAAACTTCACCCAGTTCATTATACTCTCCACAATACCACATCCATTAGCCTGTGAAATGAAATAGTAACAATGGAATAGCATGCATGGAGCACAGTTTTACATGAGTGCAAACTCAAGTTTGAGGTGTGTTGAGAAAGAAAACTCTAATATGTGCAGCAAAAAGGCATCTAGGATCTTTCAGGAAACAAATAAAATACAGGGCTTGATAACCACTAGTGCATCATTGTATTTTGCAATATTGATAGGAGGCAGCAAGGAAATTTGCTCACTTGCAATGTTTGATTATGTACTGTGATTATTTGCAGTGTACTCATGTTAAAAAACAGAGATAATGCAGACCAATGCTTAAACCAGTCACATTTTTGATTCTTTGATATTTTTAATGTATTGTAACATTTTGTCCATATTATGCAGCCCTATGAGAGAGTAGTGTGTGATGCATCTAACCTGCTTTATGAACTTCTCACTGAGCGTGCAAGTTGATCCAAAGCTTTTCTGTTGCAGGGTCATGTTCTCTTTAGTCTGAGAGTCAAAACTGGGATTCTCAATCAGGCAGTTCACAAACAGCCACATGTGATTCTTCACCTGAAAAATTTTAAACAGATAATTTGCATTTGCTGCTGTTAGTATCATGCACCGTTACTAAGAAAGGTCACACTATTAATAACAAGGTGACCAGAAACAGCTAGTGAGCACAAATCCAAATATTATGATTGCAGAATTGTGAAAACTTTAGAGTACCTGGAATGGTTTGACTGCCACACCAGCCTTGTTCTTTTTCTTCACCACCTCAATCAGTTTGGACACAATCTGGTCTGCCACATAGTCTGTGTGCCTGCCTCCCTAAAGACAGATGAGTAATACATAACATTTTTATGTGTCATGTTGACCCCAACACATCTAAAAGTCTGCTTATTCAGCCTATAAGTGGTCTGTCAATTTACATTGAAATTACAAAGGGTGTTTCAGGCTTACAGTCACAGACATTCGGTTTTATTGTGAGTAACACAACTTCCACCATGTCACTTCATTATAGGAAGATGTATAAGGAGACAGTAATAATGACATTCTATACCCACTTTGACTGACAACTACTGTTATTTTTTCCTTCAAGTAGATCTTTTCCATAGTAACTGAACATGAAACAAAATCAGGGCAATTTAATTATACTTAATCTGCTTACATTCTGCTAAACTACATTTAGCCAGGAAAGGAAAATCATCTATCAAAAAAAAAACAAACAAGAAGGCTCACTCTGGTGGTGGTGACATGGTCATACCTTTGTGGTGGCAATGCTGTTGACGAAACTGACTTGCTGGAAGCCCTTTTCACTCATGGTGAGACAAACCTCCCAGCGAGTGTTTACCACCTCATGCACGACAGTGAGAGGAGAGCCTGTTTCATCCACTTTATCTTTCAAATACAAGTCCACGTAGCTGCGGAAACTATTCACCTGAGAGGGAGAGCATGAGAAGTTCAGTAATAGTTTTGAAGATCAAAATTTGTTTAATTTACTCTAACAAGCCCTACTAAGGCATTGATATAAATGTGTGAAGAAAAAAAAAAAAAAAACAGCCACAATTTATCATTAATCCAGGTGCAATAGAAGCATGTGTGAACTCTATTCCTCACCAGAGGGCAGTAAAGCCCACGCAACTGGCATTTTAGTTTGAAGCTCTACTATGCTTGGTCATATGATGGAAACATGAAATAACTACTGAGGCTGGTCCATCTATGACAAGATTAAGGAATTTCAGGTACAATACAAAATCTGCATGATTTATTACTTTGTGAACAGTAAAAATTGTGAAGAAATTTCTAGCACACACAGTGATCCCCACTTACAAAAAAAAAATGATCATACTGCCATTTATGAAATCACACACAGATCTAACGCTTTTGTTCATTTCTACCAGAATGTCTAAAATTGATCAATTCACACAGGTTAATTCTGTTAGAAACCATATGAATTTACATTATTAAACCTGAGATATTAATGCAAGAAAAAATGGTTTATAAAAGTGTGTATTTTCATGTAAATTTTGTGGTATATAAAAAAGTCAGAAGGAATTATAGGCCCCCAGCCATCTTCACAAATACGGCCCTTTTTACACAATGTTTGGTCACCGTGGATATAGAGCCTTTTCTGTGTTTACAGATTCCCCTCTTGGTGGCATCACAACTGCAACAGCTTAAGTTGAATTTTGCTCACCGGCAGCTTGGTGCCATTAAGGAAGACGCGCACGCCCTTGGTGGAGCCGGCAATATCATAAGCTCGTTTCGTCATAAGCGCCACGGTGTCGCGGTCCAGCGCCTGCATCTTGAACTTGGCCAGGTCCGGCTGAAAGGTAATGCAGGTGAAGTCCTCTCCGCTGAAAGGCTTGATCTTCACCTCACCCGCACGGCCCATGTTATCAAACCATGTCTACAGAAACAGACAGACAGAGTAAACAAATTTGTAGAGTTTGTTTTCTGTTGATGTTTTAATTTCTTTAAACATTCCAAAAAGTTCTTCCAACAATGTCAAGCACTCATATCATGTCATTCTGTATGCAAGAAGGAACACTGAAGGTGTGCGCTTTGCGCACCAAATTCTCACAAGTTGGAAATAAATATATACATTTTCCACAAAGGAAAATATCCAATTCTTTCACCTGTTTGAAGGAGAACTTTGACTCTTTGCAGGCAGTCTCCACAGTAAACTTGTTGCTGAAGATGTTACATAGCTTGGCACCATAACCGTTACGACCACCTATATTCAAATGCAAAGAAAGTAACAAAGATTCTTAACAGTGCAAAAACAAAAGTGCTGTTAGACAGTTTCAACATTGCTCAAGTTACCAGAAGTTTTAAACCCAAAGACTTGCGAAAACCCCAAGCACTGCACCTGTGACTTTCTTCTGGTCGTCATCATAGTTGCTGGAAGTGAGCAGCTGGCCAAAGATCAGTGCAGGCACAAATACTTTCTCCACTTTGTGCTCCACCACAGGAATTCCCTTCCCATTGTTCCAAACACTGATTGTGTTGTTCTCACTGCAAAGGCCAAAGAAGACAAACCTCATAATCTTTCTTGGGTTTCCAATAAAGAATGTTCTGGTATCAGTACCAAGTGTCTACTAGTTACAATAAAGGTAAAATGGGTTCTGTTTAAATGAACTGAATCCAACAAATGTGTGTGATGTTTACACCGAGAAATATTTTTTACATCATACACAGACTGCTTGCACATAGTTTGATAACCAAATCACAGAAGGATTCAGATCTCATGTACAAATATGTGATATACACCAGCACTTATCAGTGAATAAGTTGAACAATGGCAATATTTATTTGCTGCTACTGTATGCAGCTGTGCCGGAAACTCAGACAGAAATAAGCTTTGGAATTCCCTCTTACTCCATGTTTCACTTCCACCCTAAATAGAGTGGCAGCTGCAGAAAGCCAAATATAGGAAGCAAACCGATTTTGTTCTCTTCTGTATCAATATTTAAAATTATATGTGATCATCCTTTTACCTCACTGTAAGCCTATTTTTCTAGTTCAGGATGAATAACACCTTAACTGCTGAAAACCTCTGCATGAAGACAAATTCTTTAAATACTTACGAGTCAATGTTGACCTTGATGCAGTTCATGTTACTGTCTCTCTGCTTGTTATCTGCAGCATTGACTAAAACAAAAACACACAAACAACTCAATGAGCAATAGGTGCAGCTAAAAAAAGCATGTGAATACAAATAATTTGAAATGAAAGTCATTATTCCTCATAAGTTTGATGACATACCCAAAATCTCATCAAAGATCTTGTAAAGGCCAGGCACAAAGGTCACATCCCTGCAGTTCATGCCTACGTCATCATCAAACACCCACATTTGCTGAACAAGAGAGACAAAAATAAGAGCTATGACTTTAGTAATTCTGCAGGATTTAATATTTGCTAGGAACTATTTAAAGGAATTATAAGACATGGCTAATGCTGTTAAGAATCAATGCAAGGTTAGACTATGCATTCACATTGCTATAATAACTTCTGTCACTACGATTCAATATTAAAGTAGCTGTTGTTCTCCAGTGACCGACCTGGGTGAGTGGCTCAACGGACCCTATGTAGGTGTCAGGCCGGAGCAGGATGTGCTCCAGCTGGGTCTTCTTCTGGTAGATCCGCTCCACTGAGAGTCTCTTGTCATCTTTCTTGGTCTTGCTCAGGGCCTTGTTCTCAAAGAAATTCTGGAAAAAATGACAAAAATCTAACAATTACCATCCCTGGGAGAACTGATTTCAACATCACACAGTAGCCATTAAGACAGATTTCAGGATTGATCAAACTAAAACTTCGCGATATGTGAAAAGTGAAAAACTGCCACTGAAACAATTGCTGATCAATAGTAAACACGAACAGTGTAAATGAAACATTTTATGCTGCAAATATGAAAAGAACCAAAATAAAAACCATTTAAAGGCACGCCAGGTCATGCGTGGGTACAAAAATCCCAGTGATCACATTTAAATCCAAAATACACTATATAAAATAGTATTTAACAACTGTACTAGCTCTACGTGGCCAATATTTTGCTTACCTGTCGTCACATAAACTGATATTACGCAGGGTTTTACTTGTAATATATCCCAGCAACAATACATGTGCTAAAAATCACTGGTCGAATCTAAACATCTGGCCGATGCTGATAATCTTTTTCTCAAAATGTTGTCAATTACTGTACTTTAACTTTAAACACCGTTTGATTGTTCTTTATGCACATAAATTTCTGTCCATTACACTGTATTTTTCAGGTTGCCCCTAACATTCAGTGAAGGGCAAACTCAATGAGCTACTTCAGCAGACCAAGACATTATGGACAAAGCCATGCTTCCATCTTTGTGGACAGTTTGGGGAAGGCCGTTTTCTATCCCAGACATGACAGTGCCCCAGTGCACAAAACAAGTTTCATAAAGACATGGTTGGCAGCTCCATTTTTATGTCTGTGTATTTGGATTTTAAAGTCCCTACTGATGTAATGGCCAGGTGTTAGAATACTTTTGCTCAAAAGCAAAGCATGTACATGGCCATATCCTACTTAAAATTTCCGTTAGTCAACTCAGGTTAAAAAAAAATATTGAAACGATGAGCTATTACGAGCGTTATTAATTAATAACGTCACTGTCCAAAGTTGGGAAAGAAGTAAGTTCTTGTTACCTTCAGAGCTCCGTCCGTTGCCGCCATGTTAGACTCTTTCTAACCGTTGTATTATTAAACTATGCTAGAACTTACAATAACACGTCGTAAACGTTCACGAAAACGATTAACCACGCTTATCTGTATATACTGTGTTGACTTGTACAGCTGAGTGCAAATGAGAAGTTTTAATACTATTTCCCTAAGCTGTCTCTCTCACACCGTCCTTCCTTGCCTAAACGTGCTGTTAGACTAAAAATTCAAACTGCAGCGTGCAGACTCCCGCCTGCCAAGAGAGCCAATGAAAAATCAGAGGGGCGAGAACAACCAATCAGCGTGCAACAGCGGACGATAGGATGATGAGGGCCAATCAGCAAAGGAGAGGTTCGCTGGTGCTACATCAACGGCTCTCACTCACATCAATGGCTCTTCCCTGAGAGTCGGCTCTTCCCGTTCGCTACATAGAATCGGCTCTTAGAGCCAGCTCGTTCGCGAACGACAGATCTGTTAAAGTACCCGAGACCATTTTCTGCTTTTTGGTCTCGTCTCGGTCTTGACCCTTCAAAGACTCGGTCTCGGACAACAGTACAAGGAGGAGGACTCGTCATTTCAGAGCGAGTCCTCGAGACTAGTTTATTTTTTATATGTTCATGTTAACAAAAACTCCAACAACTATCTATCATTACAAATAAATTAAAACAATAATAAAATAGTAATAATAAAAAAATAATAATAATAACAAGAAGAAGAAGAACAACAACAACAATAATAATAATAATAATAATAATTATAATTATAATAACAATAATAATAATAATACTTTTTTTAAAGCATTATTTAAAAATGACACTGTGCATGTTTGTGTAATGGGTGTACGTCTGTGTTTGGCGTAGGGAGATCATTATTTTTTCAAGAAGAAACAAAGTTTTAAATGAATATTATATTCTCAATACTATCACATAATTACATTGTGAAGTAGCCTACTAATCTACGTATACCGCTAGCAAATTAGAATTTGCTCCACAGGTCCTAACTGTGATTCAAATCCTATTAATGATGGTAAAAAGTCACATGACGAGGTTAAGTAGACCTCCCTCCCTTAATAGTGTACAGGACTGCTCCTGTAAACAATTCTTAGCTTAGTTTTTAGGCCTAACTGTTCATTATTTGCTGGGGTGATATTAAATCATGGCTATTAAAACTGACTTGTTTTTATGGTCTTGGTCTCGACTCTGACTTGCTTCCTCAAAGACTCGGTCTTGACTCGGTCTTGGCATAGGCGGGATAGGCCCATCACTATCACTAGTGAATACCACTAGTTATGTCAATATAATACTGAAGTCTATAATGTGCAATAACACTCCTAAACAGCGTCTGTGTTACAATTATTTTACATTACTGTGAATTATTTATCTATAGTATTTATAGCCAGAGTTTGTGAACACGTCATAGTGCGTTTCATTTTGTTTTGACTTTTTCTGCTGATTTTTATTACTGGCTTTATTTAGACTTTTATATAGTTCTTGTATCTGTGTCTGCCTTTCTCTCTGTGTGTCTTTGCAATCATAAGCAATTTCCTCCAAAATCAATTCTGATTCTGATTTAAATATAAAAAATTTAATTGGGATAATTACATTAAATGTTTTAATCAATTTAAGGACAAAAAAAAGCAGTGTTTCTTCTAAACATAAGCTAACAGTATCATTAATTTTAGTTGGATTTCTGATATGTATGATTGTATGCTTTAACCAGATCCAAAGATAACATTGTTTGGATGCTCTTTTTTTACTTAACAAAAGCCCCCTTGTACAGCCTATGATTTCTTTAGGAGAAATAATTGCTAAGAGACTGATTTTACAACTGTGGAAGTCATTGCTATACGCCATAAACAAACGCTGCGCGGACCGGATAGTGTCTTCCACTCACGTCTATGTGCGAGACGCTTTTTCTTAACTGAGAGTAGAAATGAGATTCTCTGCCCGAACTCGAATCCAGCCCGAGCCCACAAGTCGGGTCGGGCATATATTTCCTGCTACTATTCCTGGGCAGTGGCCGTGATCCAGCATTTGAGTCGGAGCCGGAGAGTGTGAGTTTATGAACGCACCCACAGTTGAGAACCGGGCCAATAATTACAGATAATTTGTCCCTCCTACACCCTCCACCTTGCCCCTACCTCACCCTCCTCCTCCTTAGCATTTAAGTCTACAGATGCAGAAACGGTGCGTCCTGGGGAAATCTCATTGTGGGACTGGCTCAAAGTGGCTATAATTCTGAACCAAGTTATAGTATTATGAGACCATTATGGGAGTCGTCGCCATTCAGTCAGATCACATTTCGTAATTATGTGTTTGGACCTCCCTTCCTCCCAGCACGGTAGCGCAGGTGTTATAGCTGTTGCTTCACAACAAGAAGGTCCTGGGTTTGACTCCCGGGTCGGGCGCAGGGTCTTTCTGTATGGAGTTTGCATGTTCTCCCTGTGACCGTGTGGGTTTCCTCTGGGAGCTCCTGTTTCCTCCCACCAAAAAAAATATGCGTGATTGGGGATGGGGTTAATTGAGCACACTAAATTGCCCCTAGGTGTGACTGTGTGTGAGTGTGTGGCCCTGCAATGTGTTGGCGACTGTCCATGGTGTACGCCGCCTTTGCCTGTAGCAGCTGGGATAGGCTCCAGTCCCCCCGAGTGAGGGATAAAGGGGTAGAAGATGGATGGACCCCCCCATAGGTTTAATATAAATAATTAGTTTACCCAACTATCTTGAATCTTTCGCGAAAGTATCCACTCCACTAAATCAATAGAACAATACACACAGCACTGTAAATCCTGTGCACTGACAAATCACTTAATTTGAATGCGGTGAGTTGGAGGAAAACCCAAGCTGATATCCAGTGGTGTGTGTTCCTCTATAGATTAAGTGGAGTGGATTCTTTTGCAAAAGATTCAAGATTAAACAGGGGTTTACAAACATCCCCATCCCCTAAAAAAATTGTAACCTTGCACCAGCAACCCTGCCCCCACCCACAGGTGTTCGCCTCACATTAAAAATGCCCTAGGTACTACTAAGACCTACATATAAATGCATAAAAAATCAGCATGTCATGTGACTGTTAAATGTTTTTTTTATTTTATTTTATGTTGCACTCAAGTATAATAGTAAGCATTTTATAGATTAGGGCTTTTATTGACAGTTACGTCAAGTTTTTACCAAAGAAATATCAGAAAAATTTATTTTGACCTAGTCCTCATCAGTCCAGTCCCTGTACATTTTGCAGAACATTAGGCTGTCTTTGATGGTTTTCTTGAAAAGAAGTGGCAATTTTCCTGGCCTTTTTGACACCAGGCCCTCCCCCAGAAGTATTCCCCTCACTGTGCATGCAGAGGCAATCACACCTGCCTGCTGCCCCTCCTGAGTAAGGTCTGCACTGATGGTGCCCTGAGGTCTCTCCTGGACCATGTTAAGAAGACTGGCAATCTAACTAGCTGCAACATCCATGCCTGTGAAGCCCTTTTGAGGCAAAGCAATAATGGCTGCACGGCTGCATGGCTTTAACCATGGTTAATGGATGAAGAGCTATGACTTCACAAACCACATTGCTTGTAAAGCATGCAGCCTGCTATTCTAAGTTAAAATGCATAGTTATCACCAGCCTTGTCTTCATCAACCCCATCATGTATTTAGGAGCGCGTCACATCAGGGCTAAAATGCAGTGCAAATTGGGTTATTGGTGTTAAGTTCATTTTCATGGCAGATAGGGACGTGCCAGTTAATTACAAATTATCTGATCACTCTTCAAAACATGATAAATATTATTCTGAATTATTACCTGGTTCTTTTGGGGATGCTTTATTGATAAAACCTTTTGGGTTGAGATAAAGTGCTAAAAATAATATAACATTCAAAAATATTTGAAAATAGTCATAACATCATTAGGCAAAAAAGTAAGAGATTTGCAAAATTTAAAGTAGGATATCAATTACATGTTTTACATGTTTGTGTCATGGTATGTGTTGTGGTATGTCATGATGTGCATTGGGTCATATCATATATGGACTTTACTGCTTGTGAAAATTCAAAACGCAGTTCTTCTTTGCCCCAGTATCAGAAAAGGAGGTCCCTTGAGATGATGCTAGATAGTGACACCAACACCTTAATGGATGGTTCTTTGTTTTCTGACCATTCTGAATGGTAGTGGCATTTAATATAATACTGTACATAGGGTCTAATTACCCTAATCTTTTGTTCAATAATTTAAAGATAATCTTAAATGAGACTTTTACTATTTTTTCAAACTTTCTACAGGTGAATTTGTACGTTATTTGAATCAATTTGCACATTATTTAGAGTGGGTTTAGTGTAAGAAACTTAACAAGTAAATTTTTTTCATGGTGGTGTTGAATGGAACCAAACATCAGAAAATTATCTTATGGCTTTGAGGAAGTTTCAGTTTTAGTTAAAATTAATTCACCATGTAGGGGTACATCCAGAAAATGGTGAGGCAAAATACCCCAAAGATCAGATTTCTCACTATTTTACCATTATCAACAGCCTATATAAACACTCAGAAGACTGGTGGATTTCACTGGGGAATTTGGAGAGTCAATACATAAGGCTGAATTTTTGTTGGAGACCACAGAAAACTAGAAAAGTATCTCTAGAGTGAACCATTCCACCTCAAACAACTTTGCTAAAAATGCTAACTAAGTGGTTACAAGCTTACATTACTTGTTAGCAACATTAGCCTCATAGCTCTAGTGCAAAAGGAAAGAAGTATATGTTTCAGGGTAGCCTGAAGATCTAATTGAGTGAGCTGTGTGGTACAGCTCTCATAAAGCCTGGGTCTCAGATGGCCTGGATTGGAATCCCCCCTCCCAGATCCCACACACAGACATAAAAACACACATAATGATAGAAATGTCCGGTAAAAACATCCAGGTTCTGGAAAGCTTCACCTTGGAATGGACCCGGAGGACAAGGGCAAATATCTCACCCGGTCCACCTTGTTCGAATTACAGCACATAACTGACTGTATTTGCATCCTTTGCCCTAATGGGGAATTCCACACCTATAGCTCTATTTCTTCAGGCCATCGTGGCAATAAAGGTTCAACTGACAGTAACGTGTGATTCATATACATCTGTGTGACCCCCCAACCTGCCCCCACACACATAGATATTCTACCCCTCCTCCATCCTAATGGAAACTCCCTTTCTCTCCTCTCCCTCCCTCTCCCTCTCTCCCTCTCTATCATCTAATTCATTTCATC
>JBBKCR010000101.1:24091482-24105436 GCA_037577295.1 Ladigesia roloffi
AGAAAAGTTTGTGAGGAAAAGACTTTGGATGTCTCTAGTAATATTAATACCCAAGTACTTGAAACCATTTTTGACCAATTGAAATGGTATGGTATTTTCCTGTAATTGAAGGGCTAAGTCATTGACCGGGTATTGTTCACTTTTACCAATGTTAAGCTTGTACCCAGAGAATGTGCCAAAGGTTTGGAGTAGGTGGATTATTTGGGGAATACTTAAAACCAGGTTTGATATATATAACAGCAGGTCGTCTGCATATAAGGAAAGTCTATGTTCCTGTCCATTTCTGTGAATTCCACTTACAGAAAGCAGTGATTTAAGTGCAATGGATAAAGGTTTCACAGCTAGAGCAAATAACGGTGCTGACTGGACAGCCCTGACGAGTCCCTCTTGTAAGCCGAAAGTATTGAGTATTGTAATTATGGAGGACCAGGAGTTATATAAAAGCTTAATCCACAATATAAACCAAATTAATTTAGACATTTAAATAAATATTCCCCTTCTACCCTGTCAAAAGCCTTCTCCGCATCAAGCGAGACAAGTACCTCTGGCACGTCGCTGGCTGAAGCGGAATAAATTATATTTAAGAGACGGCGAATATTTGTGAATGAGCGTCTACACAAAATGAAACCCGTCTGGTCGGAAGAGATCACATCTTGCATTACCCCTTCAAGGCGGAGGGCCAGAGCTTTTGCTAATATTTTCACATCACAGTTCAAAAGAGAGATTGGTCTATATGAGCCACAATCAGTATCATTTATACCAGGTTTTAGCAGCAGAATAAAAGAAGCTTCAGTTTGTGTTTTTGGCAGTAACCCATGGGAGAGAGAGAGTTATTTAACATATCAAGAAGAACACTGGATAATATAAAAACAAAAATTTAATCGGGTAGCTGTCAGGACCAGGCGTTTTACCGCTTTGTATTTACCGCTTTGTATTGAGTGATAATTTCTGACTGTTGTAGTGGGAGTTCGGTTCTGGACGTATGTGTTGTGCTTATAGAAGGAAATTGAAGGTTGTTAAAGAATTGTTCCATTGTAATATCACTACCTGCGGATTTAGATGTATATATGTTGGAGTAATATTCGGAGAATATATAATTAATTTCCTCCGGATCAGTGATCAGTTCGTCCGCTTTTAAGCTGATGTGCCATAAGACGAGATGCTTTATCACCATACTCAGACATAACCACGTGATTTCAACAAAATTCGTTCTGAGTTGTCAGATGACAGTATATTGTACTGAGATTGCAGGTCCAGCGTTTTATAAAGTTCAGGAGAGGGGGAACTGACGTATTGAGCGTCAACAGAAGCTATTACTGATATGAGCTGATCCTGTTTTAATCTCCATGCCATATTAATCCTAGAAGAGTATGAAATAATCTCTCCCCGAATAACAACTTTTAACGTTTCCCAGAGGAGTGAGGGGTAGATACCATCTTTTTTGTTTAAATTGTTTTTAGAAATAAAATCACAAAATGATGTCAGTCAATAATGTTTTGTTTAGGACGTACTGGCCCGCATGAAAAAGTAAGATCAAATAGTACTGGGGCATGGTCAGATTCAACTATAGCTAAATATTTGGCTCTTGTCACATTCGGGAGAAGGCCTCTATCTATAAAGAAGTAATCTATTCTGCTAAAGGAGTGATGGACTGAGGAGAAAAAGGAAAAGGCTTGGTTTTGTGGAAACTCACCAAGGGACCACGCACCCTACTTGGTTCATAAAGGCTGACAGTGATTCTGCCATTTTTGATTGGGTTGTAGATTTGGGATTGGATTGGTCCAAAACAGAGTTAATTACGCAATTCAAGTCACCGCCAAAAATTAATTGCTGCAAATTCAGGACTGGTATTCGTGAAATAATTCCCCCCATGAACTTAGCATCATTCCAATCAGGGGCATATACATTAACAAAAAAAAAAAACTGGCTTATTGTCCAGAAACAATTACAAAGCGACCCTGCGGGTCCAAGAATATGCTAGTTGCACTGAACTGGATATTTTTATGCATCAGAATTGCAGTTCCATGAATTTTAGAGTTCAGATTAGAATGGGAAAAAAAGGAAATTATTCATATTTATCAAATTACAATCGGTATAATAGCAATGCCACTTACTTGGCTCAAATCAACATGAGGACACAATTCTATTCTGCAACATTGTGTTGCAAGTATGAATATCAGTCCTGCAGAACACGTGTAGATGGGCAGGATACAGAAGCTGGATTTGGGCGTTCTTCTGGTATAGTGCTTGTTTTATGTTGTATGGAGCCTGGTTCTTTGCTAGCGCTGGGCTAAAATCTCAGTTTGTGGTTTCTAGCCCAACGCAATGCAGATTCCTTCTCCTGAAATCTGGAAAAACAGATCAAGAACGGGCGAGATGACTTACTTTAATCAGAGTCAAAGGTAGGGCTCCGGTGAGCTCTCTCCAGGACTAGCGGGAGTGTAAACACCTCGGGCACCAACACCTCAATCAGCATCTCTGTCATGAACTTAATTGTGTCCATACCACTTTCGCTGCCTTCAGGGACATTTAATATTCTGAGGTTGGCTCTTCTCTAGGTCGTCGACCAGATCTAAAAGAAACTGGTTTTGATTTTTGAGCATCGTGATGGTGGACTCCACTGTCGACAGGCATTCAAAGTTATCACCAGCTACAGATTCTACCGAAGCTAGTCGGTTCTGAAAAGAGGCCACTGTTGCTTGCAGGGAATCCAGCGAGGTTTGAAGAGGTTTTATGGATTCCCGGATCAGGGAAGAAAAGTCCTCTTTTATTGAGGTTCTCAATTTCACCAGCTCTGCAGACAGTTGGTCCATCGCGAGAGGTGTATTTATCTCTGTGTCCTTGGATGCTGCCGCGACCATGACAGGCCACGGGCTTCCAGCCACAAATGTTGCTAGCTTAGCAGCCGCACGTGTTGCAGGAGTAGGAACACACGTTTGGTTCAATATTCTTAGGACGGCTCATTTTCACATTCTGAAGAGTAAACGTCTAAGCAAAACAGTAAGTTGTGCAAAAGGTTTCAAAAATGAGAAAGAAAGTAATAAACCCGGGAGCTCTCCCAAACACATCCTCTCACTACAACACAAACCGGAAGCCCCATGATTGCCTTTCTAGCTGTCATATGAGAGCTTTAAATTGACCTCCCCTTGTAATTTCGTACTTTTATTACAAACTCTGGGAACAGTTTCCTGAACACTATTTATTACCTCCTCCTTTTCGTGGGCACTACTCAACTGTTTGCAAGTGTGTTTGCAATCAAAATGCTCTTATTCTTTATTTTCTTTTTGCTATTTTTCTAGCCAAATTAGGCACCACTTCTCAGAGCTGGTGCTGAATTTTGGAACCACTTCAGCATCAAAATATACTTTAGCCTTCAAGGTATTGATAATTAAAAAAAAGTTAAACATATGAAATAGATTGGGAGAGAGACAGAAAGCTATAGAGACTTTTAAATTGTCTGACAGAGATAAAATTGTGAAGAAAAAAAAAAACGAATCAAAGAAACACATGAAGCAAAACACATAGCACACTTAACTTACAGTCACTACAGCTCAGTTGAGTTCAGGTGTTCTTAACTTTAAATGAGCTGGTTGAGGACCAGACTTTCAACCAGATGATCAAGTTTTCAGGCTGTGTGGATAATGTATTTAAACACTTAAACATTGTTTGGTTGTTTTATAGCAACCACATAGTCAAACGTTGTGGTTTAAAAATCTGCTAGATTTTATTGTTTCTTTTATAGCTGGAATTTGGCGCCTATTCTCCTTCTGCAGTTTTTGAAATGCTTGCATGGTTCCAATGCCAAAATGGCTGTTTTTGCTATAAGACATTTTTGCTAGATGCACCTTCTGCTGTTTTAACCACACACATACCCCTTTAAAAGGTAACTCCCCTTTATTTCCAAAAAATCCCTATTATGAAATGTTTAAGGTTTAAACATATGTCTCTTCAGCCCCCTCTTGTTTCCTTAGGGTGATGAGGTATGAACTTTCCTGTCAGTTGGCTAGCCACATGGTGAGAAAATGCTAACGTTAGTTGGTAATCGGAGATGGAATTGGTGTCAAAGTCAAATGCGACAGTTGCAGTGTGGGAGCACTTTGGATTTTAAACGAATGGAAATGGTGAACTACTGTTCTAGCCGGTATATCACATTTGTGGTAAAACAGTAGCAATAGCAGTGGTGAACAAACTAAAACTAAGTGCCGCGTGACATGGTCTTATTAATCTGGCCCGACAACGACAAATCTGAAACAAAATCTAAAAAAACTTTTATAGGATTATTTTACATTTACATAATACTGAATATTACTGATTATCAGTAGCAGCTTTTTAAAAAATATAATTTGATGTGTTTTTACTATGGGAGAATATTAATTTTGCACAGAATTAATTTCAGATTCAGATTTTTTCATGTTGCCCTCTGTTGAAATGAATTGCCCAGCATTGAGCAACATAATTTTTAGCACAGATGGACACACTGCTACTCATGAGAGATCCTGCCTTAAGCCACACAGTCTTTAAAAGGATGCATTTGCATTAATATGCCATTATCATAACATCAGTTAAAAATGGACACAACGGCAATATTATTGTTTATCACAATAATTTCTGGGACAATATATCGTCCAGCAAGATGTATCGTTACAGGCCTAATTGTATACAGTTTAATAAACAGGGTTTGAGTATGGAATGTACATTTTTTTCTTGCAAATATCACTGTGGCCTGGGAGGGAGGGGCTGCGTGTGAGTGGTGCTTTTGACAGTGGTTTGTTACTGTTAATACTAGGGATGCTCCAATCAGGATTTTTGCCTCCGATACCAAGTACCGATTTTTTGTTTAGGTGATCGGCTGATACCTATGCCGATTCTGATGCTTCTAGTTTATATTGTCGTGGTGTGGGTCTGCGTGCGCAAGAGTTTTCTCGGTGTGTGTGCTTGCGCAAGAGTTTATCCATACTTCTGTCTTTTGTAATTAGGCAATGAAGTAGCGAGTTCGGTACCTGTCCCTAGTCCTCCCGCACTGACGTCATCAATTGTGATCGGTTCCTAAGATCGGCGAGTTTAACAAGTCCTGATTGCGTCATAAGGTCTGATATCGTCCGGTACCGATCGTCCGCCGATAGATCGGAGCATCACTAGTTAAGACGTAAACTGTTAATACATAAACTGTAAATACACTGTAGACATGTAAATGCCTTCGTACATGCCAGGTCTGAAACGTTTTTCTTCAAAGACTAGCTCACGCAGAGTGAGAGTGTGAAAAGTGTATGGAAAATAGAAATTATGCGAATCATAAGCCATTTAATTAAAATAAACAAAATAGGCTTTAACTCATGGTGGGAAGTGTGAGAACTAAGTGTTTTATCAAAGCATTCAAAGCTTGTACTTCTTTTTAACCTTCAATTATTTTATTTATTTATTTATTTATTTATGCCTTTGCATGATATAGACCTCACAAGCATTGAAGAATTTTTCCCAGCAGAACCTCATCGCATTCTTTCATTGGTCATTTGGTTGTAAGCAGTTCTTTGGTTCAGAGAAGCAAAATATGAGTTTAGTGCCTTTTCAGGAGTAGGAGTATTAGATGTTACCATCATGCTAACTGCCCTTTTTCCCTTTTTTTTAAGGTAAGTCCTACAGTTGGTCCAATGAGAACATGGAACGCCACAGCTACTCATGGTACAAAAATGCCTCTGAGAGTGAGCACAGACCCCTGGCCCAGACAACAACCCTAAAGTCAGAGAAATCTGAGGACAAGGACTCCTTCGATGCATGGAGTGCTGTGGTTGGGCTGGGGGCTCGTACTACGTCTCCTCTCCCCTCAACCAGGGACCTTCCGTCCAGCACGTGGACCTCTGGAGGCTATGAGCGCAGCAGCATCCAGACCAAGCCCCCAGCAGAGACCCACATTGAGGAGGTGGGCCAGGGGTACTTTGAGGTTCCTGTGGAGCCTTCAGAATCCGAAGACCACTCACAGTCTCCCCTCAGGGCTTCCAACTGCAGGACATACTGCAGATCCAACAAAGGCAAGCAACTTGTAGGGGCAGACGGCTTTGGAAGCGTGATCGACAGTAGCTCGACAGCGTCTTTAAAAAGTGGCAGCTCGGATGCCACGGGTAAGACAGTGAGCCGAGGCAGGACGAGAGACTACACTGTCCTCCATCCCTCCTCCGTGTCCGTATGCAATGTTACCATCCAAGATTCCATGGACAGAGGCATGGAGGAGTTCACATCCAACACTTCAGCAGCAGATCCTGGAGAATCTGGGAGGCTGAGGAAGAAAGTGGAAACTGAGGCCAAACCTGTCAGGTACTTCAGCACAAACAGACTTATTTATTTTTTAATTCCCTTTTTAAAACAGATATTATATGGGTGATGATTTACTGTCCCAGTGGTCAAACCTAAATGGGGTTTACAAGCTACGATTATGGTCTTGTTACAACATAAACATCAACTAGTGCTTTCTCGTTAGGCATGTTATAGTGAAGGCATGTTTGTAGACTTTTATGGATGTTTTCAGAAAAGTCCTCAGTGTTCTGTGTGCTGATCTCCCCAAAATTGAAAGAGGAGGGTCATCCCTCATTAAATTACTCAATTAGTGTTGTTAATTTCAGTCTCAATAGTTTAATTTATAAATGTTGTAGTAATTTTCAGGAGTGCTGACTTAACAATATTATTAACAAGATTACATGCAAGGATAAAGATTAATTGCTGTACACACAAATGTAAGTGTAGATTCTTCAGCCTGTTTTACTTTGGCTGCATTTGTTTTCTGAGGATAAGCTGTGTTATTCTATGATCAAATATGAAGATTCAAGATGTGATTAGATCATTTAGCAAATATCTAAAGTTAAGTTTCTTAAGTGTAAAGAAATTTCAGAAGGTAAATTTCATGGAGTCTCTGGGGAGTCACCTGAGCTGGCAAAGTCAATGGATTAAGTTTTCTGCTGGTGTTCCCAGTGAAGGACCCAATTACTTTCACACAGATGGCAGACATGCCTGTTCCAAGCTTTACTTTGTAGAGGAATAGTTGTGACGTTGATCAGGCTTGTAAGCTTTAGCCAAGTTACTGAAACGTAAGTCGTATCGGTGAATTTTTTTGGGTTCTTACAGACAAGGGGTCTCAAACTCCAGGCCTGTTTGATTGTGTTCCAGCATGTTTTGGTGATTTTCCTGTTCAGAAACACCTGGATCACCTCCCCAGACAATTGTCAGGCTTAGTGAATGTGTTTAAGTAGCAGAACCATCAAACAGTGCTGGATACCGCCCCTCCAGGCCCGGAGCTTGACACCCCTGTTATGGACGAAGGTTTGGTACAAATTCATGTTGGAAGCAGATGCAGGAGAGTGAGATGGTCATTTGTAACCTGCTTTTATAACCTTTAGGGCTGAGTTTGCCTTAAAACGAAATAACAAAATAAAGCTCCTTCAGTGGTAAAACAGAAAAAGTTTTGAATCCATGCGCTGATTATTTTTTTTGCAAACGTCCCACCTGTGGGACTAATAAAGGTTTATTGTACCTTAAAGACAATGTACATAAGTTGTCCATAGCACTTGGTGGAATTTCAAAAAACTTGCATCATTTAGAGTGCTTTAGAGAATAGTTTATAGTGATGGTGAAAGGAAAAGAGGGTTGCCTTACTACAACGCAGTAGAGCCATATTTTTGCTTCTCAAATGCACCAGTGAACCTGTTGCATAGTGGAAACTTGGTAAACACTGGATTTATTTGCAATGTCTTGAATTTGTACCTTCCAATTATGAATGGATTAAAAAACATGCTGAAAGCATATTCTAAAACTAGCTCATTCAAAAACTGTTGTATTAATTAATGAGTCTTTGGCAGTATTTGTAACCATTTCATGTACTTGACTTTTTGTGGAAGAGCTTTAAGAGGCATCACACTCAGATGTCTGGTTCCTATTATCACAGCTGTGAACAATTCTGGCTCCAGTGGAGAGTGGAGTATTTCACATCAAACCAATTTGAATAATTTTTATGTCTAAACAAGGGGCCAGTGTGGCTGTAGGGTTTTTTGTTCTTAACAATCACGAACAGACCATATTTAACTTTGTCCTAGTCTTGAAACAATTGATGAGGTGAGCTCCTACATGCTTGCTACAAAAACCTGCATCCACACTGGCCCTTTGTGCATACGAATTAGGACCCAATGTCCTAACGGTATATGCAAAAACATAAATGAATCCTCTCTACTAAAACGGAATTTCTTACAGTTATAACCATATGTCATCTAATATTATTGGGTTTTGGGATTGTATAGGTCCCTACAGGATACTGGTCATTGTTTCTGTTTATATAGCATTAATTTTTGCATTTTACGTACTAAACATATAATTATTTTTGTTGTGCTGACAGTCGATTTAGACCCACTCCGAGCAAATCCAAGAAGGACAATAAGCTGGAGTTATTTGGCTTTGATGATGGAGAGACTCTTGCTGAGGAGGGCGACCTGGCTTTCCCTGGTGGATCTAACTACAAGATCAAATATTTTGGCTTTGATGACCTGAGTGAAAGCGACAGCGATGAAGATGAGAGTTCTGCTGAGAGAAGGAGGGCCAAGAGGAAGGCCATGTCCGCTGCTGTACCTGCGAAGGTTCCTATAGAGACCAACGTAGACAGCCCTCAGCCTACATCATCTCAGGAGAGCCAGAGCAGCAGCACAGGTCAGAGACTTGGCCTCAAGCGAGGTCAGTATAAGCTCTGTGTACACAGACATGCACCTTCACAGTGGACGGTTGTTTTAGCTTTCAAACATGGCAGGGGAATTATGTTGGGTAATACGTTCACAGTTTGTTTCATTTTGTCCCTCTACGACTATCATGCTTTCTGTCTGGCCTAATTTCTATCTTTTTAAAATTCTATTAAAATGATTAATGACCTGTAAAAGCTCTACCATTTCAGTTTGTGGTCGTCTAGCATTTCCTCTGAAATCAAGTGTTTGATTAAGAGGTTGTCTGAACGTTTCAATGCAGTAACAGTCTCTCCTCTTCTGGATAATTAGTTTTTTGTCACAAACAACACTTGGACTCATCTTAAAGAAATGAGCTCCATCACTCTGCAGCCTGATTTATATCTCTGTTGTATACCTATATATCTGACACTTGGCATTGGGCATGGTGATCTCATACTTGAGTTTAACTGCTTTAGAACATCACTTTCTTTTGTAAGTGCCTTTTTATGTAGATTGATTCCGCCCTTTGTGTACAGCTGAGAATCTGACTGCCACGAAACGTAGCTGAATTTACTACATTTAATGGAGCGGCTGTCTGGGCACTTTTGGACAGGGAGTGGAAGTCAGCAAAAAAAAACAAGAGTTTTACATTGTGATGTATAGGTTTCTTTTGCAATTTTCCCACTTAGCCTAGATGTAATCGATCAGATGTGCTTCTTTAATTTAGTGCTGCTGCTATCAGGCTAACGTTGTTTACAGACACTGGAAGCCAAAATTGACCCAAATAACTTGAATAATTTCCGTAAAAATGAATCACCAAACTTTCCAGAACCTGCTCAGACCACTTTCAGATCTTCATTAAGATGAAACAGACATGCGTATGTGGTTTAAGGGCGAACATAAATACAGAGGAATCCAAGGTCAAAATGTTTTGTAAATGCCATTAACATTTTGGTCATTTAAAAAATTGCTTTCTTATACTTTATTTAAGGGGCTTTCAGAGCTTGCGACTTTTACCCAAAAAACGTGAGTTGTGCTCAACGCGCTGCACCTTGCTGCGGTGCTCAGTACAAAAGTGGGCCTGGTTTTCTAAACTGTGAGTTGTTGTTTTCGTCTCTGTTAGCACTAGCACTGTTAGCACTAGCTCTGTTATCATAAAGAAAGATTAGCCTGTGGGTGCATTAGATTTTCAAGGTCCGCTTAAAAACTCATATAAAAGGCAGGTCAAGATGGCCATCTTTTACATTTATAGTTAATCTCATTTTGATATCAACTTAGCATTGAAAAATCACTTTAAAAAAGAATGCAACATGGATTGTCTTTTGCATCACATTTTAATAACAACAATAATAAAAAGTGTTGCTGATGCATTATCATTAATCCTCCCTACCTGCTTTGTGTGTATGTTTCTAAAGGCCAAATTCTAGCCCGCTTGCATGCTTGGATTCTATTGGTCATGCGAAAGCCATAGAATATAGCGGAATTCAGACCGAAGCGTAGCACATGCCTTGTTCGGTGTGAAATCCACTTTAGTCACACTGCGTTCTAAACCATGTCCACAAGTTCCACCTTAATGAAGAGTTGAATGTGGTTTGAGCAGGTTGAAAGAAGCTGGGTGATGAATTTTACTTAAGAAACAATTTGGGTACCTCTTGATTTTGAGTGTTTACTAATATTAGCCTTGATACAGTTGTAAAGGAGCTACATTTGGACACTAAAGTTAGTGCGAAAACACAATAAGAGAAGGAGCAAATCATGCTTTTCACAGGAAAATGAAACACTGAGGGGCCTGGTAGTAACACAGACATTTGGGCAGTAGTACTGTGTTTAAGGTCAAGGTGATAGTATTTATATTTATAGTCATGACCCATGCCTACTAAAAACATCTTGTTGTTGACAACATCTGGGATAAGAGGGAAAGGTGCAATTTTAAGCAACTATTACATTAAATACTGATAAACGAAAGGCTAGTGTATAAACTGTGCTTCATTGTGGTTCAATACAGTACATATTTCATGGAAAGATTTGTGTATCATTACATCCCAGCTAGACAGTCATATGGGTGTTAACGTTATTCTTAGACTGTGTGGTGAAATATGCCCTCTCAGATCTTTTGGAGGCACCCGAGGCCAACTCTTGCACCATGTCTGGGGCTCTGAAGAAGCCTCAGGCCAAACCTCAGGAGAAAGCAAAGGAGAGCAGCCGAAAAATCTTCAGTGGGCCCAAACGGGTAAGTCAGTGAACTATTTTATTTATATTTTTTACTCTACTCATGATTAGAAAGTTTATTCAGGGTACAGAAATTGATTGTCTGCATCTGACTGGAAAAAATACTACAAGCTGGTTTTGACACAATCCTGATTGCACAGCTCTGAAAAACAAATATAGTGTGCCCACAACTACAAAGTCTAATCAGACTTGACTTCTTGTTGGATTATTCATCCATATAAGGTTGAACGGTTTACCCAGTGGGACGGCTTTGTCATCTTTCATCATCCATCTTCTATGACGTTAATGTACTTGAGTGTCTTCCCTGTTGGTGCATGTCTGAGATTTTTGGGTGACTGATGTGTATCTGCTTCTACAATGAGCCCTGGGTTTTGTTACGGGTCATGCAATGCGCAAAACACTAAAAGGATTATGAGTGCCTTGTTGCTGTTGTAGATGCATTTTACTGCACTCTTAATTGGGGGGTGATGGCTTAGTGCTAGTTTGGATTCTCTGTGCAGGCAGCTCTTTTGTGCATGTGCGAGAGTTCTCTTGTGTTTTGTTTTTTTTTATTCTCCAGTACCGACAGCAGAACCGTTAATGTCAGAGCTTACCGATACTTCAGTCTTTTATAATTAGGCACTGGGGCCGTTTAAGTACCGGGTTTAGGAACCTATCCCTAGTATATACACACACAGTCATAAATAGAGCATTTGTAACAGTAACAACCTTTGGGTTATTCATAACCATTTCAAACTTACTTTGTTTAATCGGACGTAGGTCTTATTTTTGGTTATGAAAAGAGATATAACGTTTTCTCCTTCTTATAAGCATGTGGCAGATCTCCAATTACATTCGAATTTGCCAGCCAAATGAGTCCTCTAGCTTGGTGGCCTGCTGTAGAGGACTTGGTGCTACTGTGTCAAACCTCCTTGTGGTTTCCTTGTTCAGTGTGAAACCCCCAACATTGTGAAACCTTAATTAAGGTTCTTAATGTGGAAATGTTATGGTTGTGATTTTTGTATCAGAACTATTGCCCCAGTTTTTCCTGTTTTTCATAGACAAATTTGTTCTCTATTAGTGAAGCAACATGTTTTCCATTTTCATTAAAGTTTTTTGAAAATATTACCGCCATAAATACTGAGCAGAAGCATTCTGAGTAACAAAAGTCAGTTACCTCTGTAATAGCTGCTGAATATCTGTTCTCGAAAGAAGAATGATATTTGATTAGTTTGATTTTGTGCTCTTAGCAGTCATTTATAGATACTTTGTGGGTGATCGATCAAATCCAACAAATGAAACAGCTTTAAATAATGCTTCATTAATGTTTGGCAGGGCATATAGCTGTTAAAACAGATTAGTATGGTTGTTCTATAACTGTTGCATTGGTTTTTATGGTTTTCCCCTTTTTCTGGCTACAACAAGTCAAGTCACTTGTGTGATTGCAGAAGCAAGCACACCATTGTTCTTACGTTTTATTAGTGATTGAATCAGCAATCACATGACTGTTCTTACCTTTAATATGTAGTATTCATTTTTATAGCCAAAAAAGATGCTGCTTTCACTCATGCAAATCCTTATTTTCTTCAGAGCAAATAGAAACAGCATATTGATCATGTGATCAGGGGCCTAGTATTCATTTAAAAACTCTTATACATGAGGAGAGATAGTGAGCTGTCAAGTGTCTGAGAAGAGAGCCTGTGGTATCATGGCCGTGGAGGCCAGGATGGGATAAAAAGTGGAGAAAAACAAACACAAGAAAAACAATCTGAAGGTCAGTTATAAAGTTAAATGTGTCACTGTATTTGTAGTTTAATTCAAAATAATAATCCTGTGAAGGCAGCTGTGTATGGAAATGCATCCAATTGTACTTTGTGGCAGTGTGGTTTTACAGAAGGAGAAGCATCTATTTCTAAGCCAGGGGTGTTCAATCTAAAGTCACCGAGGTCCAGTTATTACATTTCGTCCCAGTAGAAGGTCCGAACTGAAGTCCATCTTGTGTCTTATTGTCTTCCCCATTGTCCACATTTTCATGTAGTTTACTCAAAATTTATTGTTCATTTCCAATGCAGAAAATGATCTGAGTGCACAACTCTTTTACCCTAAATAGAAGGATTCCTACACAAATACATTTAAGCTACAAAACACATTCCATTATCGATGAAAACATGTAAACTTTTTTTTCCTTCGGGTCGGGTTTTGGTCATTATCTAGGAGTAGTTTTGCGGGTTGGGCGGGGGGTTTGGATCTCCTGACGGGTCGGTTTGGGTTTTTAAAAAAGCCGACACATGGAACACTGCTACAGATGATAATAAAGTAAGAGCCAGTTGGGAGCCGAAAGAACCGGTGTTGTGCAACAGTTGTTGTGCCAAAGAGTGATCTTCTGCCAGAACATGATTGCCATCCACGCCAGCGTGCTTAGCTGCCTAAAGCTGTAGTGCCCAGATAAATTTAATAAATATCAGTCGGGAGGGTTTTATTTGACACATTATACTGCAAACAGACCCTTTTAACTGCTAAATATCTTAAAAAAGGAAAATTAAAAATAGTAATAATGTTTTTTTAAGATGCCAAAAAAGTGATTACACCTTATAACTTGTGACTGAAATACTGTTTCTAGTTCAAACTTACTAGATATCATTCAGGAGGGTTAAATGTGACACATTATAATGCAAACTGTCCCTTATAAGTATGGAAATACCTTTAAAGGAAAATGAAAACTGATAACATGGAGTTTTCAAGCTTCGAAAAAGTGACTGCAGCTCATGACCTTTGACAGTCACAAGTTATAAACTGTAATCACTTTTTGGCAGCTTGAAAATCGCATATTATAGTTTATTATGTTCCTTTTCAAGCTATTGTAGCAGTTATAAGGGTCTGTTAGCAGTATAATTTGTCAAATATAACCCTCCTGAATGATATCAAGCATGTTAATCTGGGCGTTACAGCATGAAGCAACGATCACTTTTTGGCACAACACCAGAAGAAACGTCTCTCTGAAATAAGCCGAACTTTCCATCACTAGTAAAGTAACGAGTGAAGCTGTTGTTGTATTA
>JBBKCR010000101.1:24105536-24117670 GCA_037577295.1 Ladigesia roloffi
TTGAAACTGATACCGTTGTTATTTTTAGATACCGCGGTATACCATATTACCGTGATACCGCCCAAGCCTAACTCACACTCACACTGCAATGCTGTCAGAGGTAAAACTGACTGCTGCACCAAAGGAGACGGGGCTTAAATGAATCATATACGCAGTATGATTCTGCTGTTCTCCCTCCGTTTTTGTCTTTCCCTTTTGTCCTGCTGCTCTGATCCTGCTCAGGCAGGTCTCCGGCACTGGTCTCTGTCCATAACTCTCTGCTGTCATTCCTCTTTTCCGTCTTAGTAATTGCGCCCTGCTGCTTGTGTATATCAGTGCCTTCTCACAATCGGAGGCTGAGCTGCCTTTTTCCATTATCTCGCTTGCACTCTTTTCTTTGTTTTATGTGTATAGAGGCTGTGCTGGCTGTAGGGTATTTATAATGCATTTTTTATCATTAAAATTTTTGCCTTTCATGCTGTGGGTCCATCATGGTCTTGTTTGCCTGTGGTTCATTCGCTAGAGGTAGTGTGGGTTGGTAGCTGAATGTGGCCGCCTGTACGGTCAGCCCGATAAATTACACAGCTTTGCTTGTTCTCTCCCCCCCTTTTCCCAAAGCATAGTTTTACGACTTCTGTTTTATGGCTCTTAGTAATGACTCATTTCTGAAGCCTAAAGATAATTTAGTCCCCATAACTGCATGTGGCATTATTCCTGCGACCAGGCCAGTGTAATTAAAAAAAAAACAAAAAAAAACTCTGCCTCTAAACGTACAGGTGTTGGCCATCAGCTCCTATTTACCCTTTAATCACAATCATTTACTGCATGACTAAACCTCCAGGATAGCAGTCAGAGGTTTGCAGTATAACGTTTTATCACATTACCATTCGTCTCTCAGAAACAGCACTTGATGGTGCTTATAATTTTCCTCCAGGTTGACTCAGCACTTTCATTCACACTTTGCCTTGATCAATGTAGTTGTTTTTTTTCTGTATGTAATTTGATTTGTTTCACAAAGGAAGAGTGAATCAGGGTGGGACACAATCATATTTCCTACAGCTCAAATATCATGCAGTGTAGTATTATACATACTGAAATGCAATGCCTTATTACCTCTTGCAAAGTTCACCTGCATAGTTTCAGTGAGAAGGTGGTTAAAAGAAGAGCATGCAGTTAGTTACGTTTGTAGTCGACTGGGAATAAAGGACATTTCTTGGTGGTATAATGTCAATGTTGTGTTGTCGTTGGGCATTATATAAAAACAGTGATCATTCCAGGGCTGTCTGCTGCATTGGTTGTGGCAAAAAGACCAATAAATGGTTTCTTTTGGCCTTTATTTTATGTGACACTCGCAGTGTTTGTAAAGCTGCACTGTAGGGTCAGTATGTGTCACATTATTTTTTTCTGGGCATATTGGGAATGTTGTCAATACTGACTACTGGAAGTGCCCTTGATGGCAAAATCAGTACTATTCAGAACTGCATACCAAGCAGCAGAAGTACAATGGTGCTGATTTTTCCACATTGCCGACCTCTATGTGTCTGGTTGGAACTGTGTCTTTGGCCGTCTAGTTGTGGAAAAGTGCTGTAAACCTGAAGCCCTGCTTGGCACGGCCTGGCTGAGATTATGCAGGCATATTCCAAGTCACCAAAGCCGGTGAAAGACACTTGAGCTGGTATTTCGCTCCCTGCTAGCCAGAGGAACGCTAGTTAATTTCTATAAATGAAAACCAGCCTCCTGCAGTCCAGCGTCTCTGAGCCAGTCCTGTGCCCTTCTCTCGCTTTTCATTCTTATTAATAACCCAGCTGCAGGTCTACCCACTTTACTGGGCTTATATCCCGGTTCGGTTGCCAGGTTGTGTCTTATTCCCTGTGCCGACTCCTCTCTGTGCAACTTGGCTCCTTGTCTCCAGTCGCGTCCTGCTGTTTGAGGGGGCTTGGCATCGTCTGCAGTTTTTAATCTGTGTTCGGTACTGACCCCGTGTCCTGCAGCGGCTCCTGAATGCTTTCCTGCAGAGCTTAACGACCTGTGCTCCACTCCATGCTTAGCCCATGCAAACAAGTGGAGGATGCACTTGGCCCTAATGAGTTTTAATTAGAGACTCGTTAAGAGTTTGGAACAAATACGCACTTCATTACACTTTTCTTTTTCATTAAGACCTCGCAGTTTTGCTCCGTATGACAGCGAATTGAAGACAAAAATAATCAACAGAATGCTTTTTAAACCTTGATACTGAGTGCGCAATATCTGTCTTAGGGGTATTACTGGAAAAGAAGTATTAATATTTAATTCTGTTAAGTCTAAGCTACATCTCTGCTGCCAAGCTTTTAGTTTGTATTCAGATTTGATTCCTTTTCTATTTAAAGATAAACTGCCATGTAGAACTAAATATATGTCAGTAGGAGGGAAAGGAATATTGAATGTCATCGTAGCAGAAAATTGTTTGATTTCTTAATAATCACGTCAATATTATCAATACTCAAGAACACTGAACTCCATGTTTTGTGTCCAATGCTGGTTTAATTGCATTTGGTGCTGTGACAACTGGGAAAAAAACAAATGTACTTAGTGTATTTTTCAAATGGGCATTACTGACTTTTTTTTTTGTTCAAACTTATCCAACCTCTGCGAAACTGATGCATGTCATATATCTTGTAACACACACACACACACACACACACGATTATTAATATTTTTAAAGCAATTAACACTTTCAGCCCTGACACTAGTTGGCAGACATGTAGTACTTCAATTCAAGACCAAAAATACGTCATCTTTCTGCTCAAAGTTTCAAGTAAACAGCAGGGGAACCGAGTCCCAAATCACTGCTGCTTGAGCATCCAGAGTTTTCACGTGTGTGACATTTGGAAGAAAAAATGCCAAAACAGCTAAAATGTGTGTTTTTTATATATACATATATATATATTAGTGTATGTGTATATAGATATAGATGGATATAAAAATGCATGTCATGTTTCTTGGAAATATTGGTATATTGTGGTATGTTCCACAGTGTAAGATATAAATACTGACTAAATTATTTGTTGTCATTGTTGTGCATTCAGTGAAGGATTAGTATAGTCATCAGTTAAATGAAAATATAAGTGTGAACATACTGCTTAAAAATAAGTACATTATTTTCTTTTACCTTATGTTTTATATTCTGGTTCTGTTGTACTAGTGAAAGTGTTCACTTGTCTGGGGCAGAACAGGGTTTGTTTCTGGTTGTTGTAGTCATTGTAGCCATTTTTTTTTTCTGCTTACTTTCCTTACTGAAGTTCTAGTTTCCTGTTGGTTAATGTAATGTGTAAAAGCTACTTTTAGTGCAGTTTTTAGAAAAAAAGGAAAGCAGAGCAAAGTAGTCCCCAGCTAAAACGAGCTGTGTCAGCTTAGCAGTCAGAGTAGCAGAATTCAGAAAGCCTAGGTTCGTTAACTGTACTGATGCTGACTGAGATCATTTTGATACTATTTTGTCAGCACAACCCAACACTAATAGGCTGGCAAACCACCTTTTTATGCTTGTCTTTCATTTGGTCTTTTGGGTCAGGTGTTTATATTACATACACTTTTTGCAGACTTTCTTTTCATGTTTTTATTTCAATAAACTGCTCTGAAATAACTGTGATATTGTGTCTGCAGTCTCCAACAAAAGCTGTATATAATGCAAGACACTGGAACCAACCAGAGCCTGAATCGCTGCCGCACCCTCCTCCCTCTGCATCACAGGCCACACCGGTGAGTACTGCAACCTCTGTCATAGTCCAGAGTCACTAAACCTTTTCAGTTTCTTCCTTTTTCTTAAATAACTAAACATTCTAAATTCTTAAATCATACAAAACAAAACGATGTTAATTAATGGCATACATAGTGCCAGATCAGTTAAGAGGAAACAGTGGATTCACTCAGTCTGGAAGGGAAAAAGGCGAATCGACACAAATTCCCATTTAGCTCTTTGAGACTTCTCCTTGTGCTTTATAATGGACATGTCTTTTTAAGACATGTACTTATATTAATGGAAAAATATTTTCCTGGTTCCAGCATTCTTTAAAAGGCCATTCATTGTTTAACAAAGCCAGAATGTTCAGCAATTAAACAAAACCCTAACTGTTTTTTTGGGGGAGGTGCGCTAGGTCAAAAGTGTGGTTAGGTGATTTCTCCTTTTTGCCTCATCACTCCTGTGAACTGCAATTATGGCTCATCAGAGTTTCTAGGTGAATGTTATGTGAATGGACTATCTGGTCACAAATGCTGTGTAATTTCTTTTGCCCATACTGCACTTCCTCTTCCAGTTGTTTTTACTGTGTTTGTGAATTTTGCTAGTTCAGCACCAACTGTTGAAGGCTTTTCTCTTTATGTGCCAGCATAGCAGAACCAGGCCATTGCCAAAAGTTACTGTCTGCAGCTGCTGTGCCCAATGAGGCTTGGAGAAACTTTAGACAAACCCACTAAAATTTCAACATCACTGCCTATTACACACTTGCTACCCCATCAACACTTCCAGCCTCAAGCTGTAATAATGGCTTGCCGCATGTACCAAGCAGCCATGTTTTACCGCTGGTTGCTACACGTGATGTTACATTGTGGTAATTGTTTTGTGGTGTTTTTAGCTTTGTGTGTGTGTTTTTTTTGTTTTGTTTTCTGGACTGACATGCCCATTAGATATTTTGGCCTTAGGGGGGGATGAATAGTTTACTCTGTTCAGTTGAATTCTAATTGGCTTCTCTGCTGCAAAATCCACTGACAGTCACTGCTGTTACTAAAAAAAACCCTAATGCTGGACTTACTAGCCTTTTTCTCTCGTGTGTGTGCAACAGAGTTCTCTCCTGTTGTGTGTGCGCGCGAGAGTTCTTTCCTGTTGTGTGTGCGTGTGTGCACGAGTTCTCTGGTTTTTTTTCGTGGAGCGTCACTAGTATTGGCAAACAGATTACGGAATATTTATCAAACATAAGTATTAGTGTAGCATTTTTTGTTTCGACTCACTTGGGTCCTTTCAGCACCAGGTGGTCCCCAGGGTGATTGATATGGTGCTAGCAGGCCTTATATTGAAATATACTTTAATCAAAAAATTTTTGTGTTCATACAATTATAGCCCAGATGGGTATTACATTTTCTCTTCCTCTGCCTCTCTCCATTTTTTTGCTGCAGGCTGGACCTTCCGGAGGCAGTAAAGATTCGAATGTGCACAAGGGGGATGAAGGGGTGTTCAAAACTCCTCCGCTACCACCCAAAGTAATCAAGTCTGTGACCATTCCCACTGAGCCTTACCAGGACATCGTCACAGCACTGAAATGTCGGAAGGAGCACAAAGAGGTGAGACGTGGCAGGCTAAATGCTAAAGCTGAGAACAAACACTAGGAATTAATCACCCAGAAATTTTCAATAAATCATCACTGCAACAGTCATTACAGGAAGCCATTTCAGATGGCACCAGGGTTGATTTACATTCAAAGCGCATAAAGTATTTTCACAACACCCCACCTACAGCTTGAATACAGGCGTAACACTGTGTTCGCCTACACGGTTTTGATCATTTTCATAGCTCACAGTAAATCAGTCTGTATCCAAATGTCTGTCTTAATAAAGAGCTAATATGAGTAGATGGAGAGAAGGTTTTGGGATATATTTACTGGGCAGATATGAGTGATTGTTGGTTAATGTAGAATTGCAGAGCTTGTCCAGTATATCTGACTAATCAAAAAAGGGTGTGTGAATTTGATTTATTTTTGTTGCCTTGGGATTCCATAATGGAATCATCAGTTTGTGCAAAGCATGGTGGGTCTCAACACTGAATGATCCTACGCTGAAGTATAGCTGCATTGTGAAAAGCTCTGTGGCTCTACCACGCACAAGTAGAGGGGAGTTCAACCGCAGCACTGAAATCGTGTAGGCACAGAAAAAAGAAATGGGAAAAATCTCTGCATCATTAAGCTACACCTACTGCTGCCTTCACCTGTTTTATGTTGGTGTGAGAGCAATGGTCACTGGCCCTCGACCAAGATCTGGGAATAGCCTATTTTTCTCTACTCTGATTTGTTGTGTTAGCACAAACTCAGTTATATAAGTATGCAGCTTGTCAAATTTCTTGTCTTGTGGGTCCACATCTTTTTTGTGCAGCTCTGTTAAGATATAATTTGACCCTAATTGACTGATTTTGCAGCAATATGTTGGAATATTGAGTAGGGATGCAGAGTGATATGAGAATCATGTTGGTATTGACAGAAATTTACTTGAAAATGATTTGCATCTGACAGACGTTGGGTTTTGTCTGATATTTAAGTGATGTTGGAATAATTGTTCCTATTTTACATTCTTTTAAGCTTGTGGAAATAAATGATATATGCTTTTCTAATTCAAGTAGATTTAGGTCCAGTTTTTCATCAGTAGATATGTACATGAAAAATGTTAGAAATCAGCCTAAAAACCTGACCTTTATGCTTCTTTAATATTGAGCCCATTTTATTGCATCCTGTGGGTGTGTTACTGTCAGTTTAGGAAAAGAACATAGCTTCTTATTCTGATAGCATAAAGACACTTGCATGGTAATAACTAGTCTTTTCATTTTCTTATTCTCTTGCAGTTATACACGGTAGTCCAGCATGTGAAACACTTCAACGATGTGGTGGAGTTTGGAGAAAACCAGGAGTTCACCGACGATTTCGAGTACCTGGCCACTGGCCTCAAGAGTGGTCAGCCTCTTAATACACGCTGCCTTAGGTAGGACCCCAGCCACTACATAATGACTCATCACTTTATAAATGTACATGTGAATCAGTTGAAATTACAGAATCTCAGTATGGATAACAATGATGGGATTGGTGTGATCTTGTTATTACTTACATAAAATTGCACTTGTCCAAGTATGTAATGTCAGTACTTCTATAACATTCTATAAGGACTAAATATCTGATTAGATGTCACTGGTGTTCTATGTAATTTGATAAATCTGAATGTCTCTCTCTCTCTGTAGTATTATAGGCTTGGCCACGCGGTGTGCTTTGCCCAGTTTCAGAATGCACCTGAGGGCCAGAGGAAAAGTGGCTCAGGTCTTTAAAACCATCAATGATGCCCCACAGCATCCTGTAAGCCAAACACATTTATTTCAAAGACATTCGGAAAAATAGTCAGTTACTGTAAAGTCTTTTTTTTAATGCTCTTCAGTTGTTTAACAACTACATTCTCTCCGCATGTCCAAGATGTATGTAGCAAGTGCTTTGTATTTTTTAGTCATATTGGCCTGCTCCTGTCCACGTGGAAAACAAAACAGTAGTAAATAAGCATGCATAACAAAATGAGAACATCTCTCTCAACCTCTCTCACTTTCTTAGAATCTAGCTCTATGCACAGCATCTCTGATGTACATTCTGAGCCGAGACCGGTTAAACATGGACTTGGACCGGGCCAGTTTGGAACTGATGATCCGGTTGCTGGAAATGGAGCAGGTCAAGTGCGCTGAGAGTCAACTAACAGCAAAAGAGATGAACAAAGTCAAGGAGAAGATCCGCAAGCTGTGCGAGACAGTCCACAACAAGCACTTGGATCTGGAGAACATCACGGTACTGTGTTTCTGGTGCTCAAGAGGGCTTTCGAGATGTCAGTGTCTGTGAAAAGCTCAGATCTGCACTCATCTCTAGTACAATTGCGTAAACCCGTCTTGTGTCTGGGCTGTAAAACTAAAAAAAAGTTTTTGGACAGTGAAAGATCTGGACTTTATACTAGAGATGTTCACAGTCAGATGCCTGGTATGGATGTTGTGGCAATATCAGCAGAAAATACTGGGTTGGATATTTGAAATTGGGGCTCTGAACCAGTCATCATATAGCTTGTGCTACATTATTAGTTGCTCAGGCAGCCGGTATTCAGTAGCTAAACAAAGGTAAGAAGACTTGTTTTGTGCACTGCTTGTGCAATAAATCATGGAATCAGAGGAGCTGCTTTGCTGGACATCATTTAAATATCTATACCGTTTCATGTCAGTTTGCAGTCCAACGTTTCTCCAGCTCTCACAGTGATATTTGCATTTCGCAACCCAGTTTCCATTTAGCTACATTTTTTGTGTGTTCAAAAGCACAGCGTGGTCCGGGCCACTTTAGCTTCATCTTATGTGTATGGGGGCAAAGCTGAGATTAGGGGTTTTAGAGCCAAGGTTGTGTGCATTGCCTCCTGTCTAGAGTGCACATCATTGCAACAAAGCACTGCTACGTTTATCTTTAGTGTGTGCTATAATGGTTTTAAAAGCCCAGCTTTATTTCCCATAGGAAGTACCTATGTTAAAAATCCTCAATTTCTACTTGCTCCAGCATAGACAGTGTCTACTGATACATACAATATATTTTACATAAAGTTATATAAGTGATTTGTGACTTTCTTTTCCACCAATCCAGTCATAAGTTTTTCATAAAATATGACTCACTTTTCTCCTACTGTCCCCATGAGCACCGCGTCGCTAAATGGTTTATATCTTCCATTGTGCTGTTCAAAACGATTTCAGATGTGTGCTAGAGTTTTAAACTTTAAGTGTTTTTTCTTGTCTTGGTGTTTGTGATTTGTGCAGGCAGGGCATCTTGCCATGGAGACGCTTTTATCGTTAACCTCGAAGAGGGCAGGCGACTGGTTCAAAGAAGAGCTTCGTTTACTTGGAGGCCTTGATCACATTGTAGATAAAGGTCTGCAGCGTGTCTTTGTCTGACTTTATATTTTCTCAGTTCTGTTAGTATGTTACATGAACCTTTAAGCAAACATAATTGCAGCACTTTCCATACTTGCATGTGCCTGAATTGCCAGATGACACTAAACAAGAATACACCTAAATAAATGGGCATTTGGTAGTAATACTGGACTGGAAACAGCAGTGTGTGTTCCAGTTTTTTGTGTGTGTGAGACAGCTTTGTCCTCTACCCTCTAGTGAAAGAGTGCGTGGAGAATTTGAGCCGAGAAGATGACAAGGAGAACCTGGTGGCCTCGCTCTGGGGAGCTGAGAGATGTCTACGTGTTCTGGAGAGTGTGAGTGTATTTTTCCCTTCCTCACTCATTCATTCTACCACTTAACACTAAACTTACACCTGAAACAGAAACTTAAATGCATCAAAGTGGATTCAACATAATAATAGAAATTAGTTTGGTTTGTGAAGTCCCCCACCTTCTTACCCCTGGTGTAGTTTAACTTTCAAGATGTGTGTGGAGTTAAAATTACTAGCTACAAGTCTAGCAAACAAGAAGTCACTCACTTTTGTCCAGTATATGCATCCCAAAATTCTCAATCTGCGTGATTATATTATGTCCCTCATGGTTCAACATTTTTAATTGAGGAGAAAACGACAGATAATAGGATCTGCACAGCACCTGAATTGATAGTCTGGTGGTACACCACGTTCAGTAATGAGTTGGGGGACAAAAGTGAATATAGTGGTTGTTTTGCTAAAAAAAGACCTGGAGGTCAATTTATAGAAGATAATATGAATATCAAACACAGCAATGGTTGTCTCTGCCTCTCTGAAAATTGTTAGGTAAACCTCTACAAGATGTTTTTGCGAACAGTTAAACCCAGAAGGTGGCTGTAGGGCAGATCTGTAATTGTGTAGTTTACCATGGGTGGCTGCTGTAAATCTCTGTGGCTTCCTCTTTAGCCTGTAGTCCTAATTCTTCAGTGCAGAGGGAAGCCAAGAGCAGCTCATAGTGAGTGTGTGTTCCTAATGAGGTGAGAGCAGCCTGCCTTGACTCTGGCGTCCAGCCACTCCGTATCGATCTGTGGAATGAGTGGAGCCACTGGGTCACGTCAGCTTCCACTGCAGCCAAAACCAGCTCTTAAAATGACCACTGTTCTTTTTCAAATATGGCCACAAAGTTTATTATTTAATCCTTTTTAAAGCCAGAAAATATGTTAAGTTCCTACAAGTAATTATTTAAATTACAATGTAGCTGCAGATCCTCTTCAGACATACTTTGGTTTTTCAGTATACTGTGAGTTATGTTGCAGTTATGTTCTGTTACAAATTGTGATATACTGCAGTATCTCTCAGCTGTAACCAGAATCCCTATCTAAATATACTCTTCGTTTTGCTAGGTTAATTGGGTCAATTGTTTTTCAATCATGGCTTATTAAAAAAATAATAGGGTGTTCTTCTGTAGTTTTAAATTAATAATTTTATTCTCTCTCCCCCTCACTATTTCCCCCACCCCGTTGTCTTCTCAGGTCACACTTCATAACCCAGAGAACCAGGCCTACCTGATCGCCTACAAAGACTCCCAACTTATTGTCTCTTCTGCTAAGTAAGTTGACACACAAAACACCCTGAAAATTCATAAGTGCTCAAAGGTCTGGCTGCTACAGAAATGTTTTTACATTTAGCAAAGCTTGATCTGGAGCTAGGCTGCTAGGTCAGAAAGCAGCAAGATTTCTTGTTATCCCCCACAGTCTCTTCTGGCTGAAGTGGTGTTCCCTCAGTCCACAAGCCAACCCCTTCTGCCTTTGGGTTGCCAAGGCCGCACAAGTGATTCTGAATGGTTCTCCGATTTGATTGTTTTTTCATGGGTAGAGTTTTGACTCACACAGCTGACTCATAAACAGGCTGCAAGATATTACACCTAAGGTGGCTGTGTCCGGTTTTCTCACCCGTTTTCAGGACAGAGTGCTTCTCTCCACTCATTTTCAGCCGTCCATTACCATAAATCACTTAGTCAGAGACATCGCGTTAATACTCCTGCAGTGGTGCAGCAGTAAAGCACCAAAAACTGAATGATGAGAATCTCAAGGGACTATTTTTGAATCCATGCTTTGCCCCTAAAACCAATGTTTAGGTGTCTCCTTTTTTTACAGAAACCACACACTCACACTTTGCATTTTCTCAAAGATCAATTTAAGTCACAAATCTAGTCTGAAATAGCACAGAATTGCATGTAGCACTACAAAATGTGAAGTCAGTCACGTTGCAACATCAAAACCACATGACAGTGTTGCATGGTAACAGATGGCAGTGTGCTACATCGCAGTGGCCACTCTGGAATCCAAAAAAAGCACAGTTGTAGTCGACACACAAAATATTTGCACATGTGCATCGGAATGACTAATGGCTGTCTTATGACCGTCAGCAGATTTGTTATCTTTTATTTGTTTGGACACATTAAGCACTCGGTTGCCAGAATACGGTTTGTCATAATTCTGTATCCAGTCTATAGTAAATTACTGCTCCTCCTGACTGCACTGACATGTCTTATCCTGTAAATGAATGTCCTGCCACTCTTGTCTAGTCATCTATTTTTGTTTTGTGTTGCACCATGGTCCTAGAGGAACATTATTTAGTTTTACTGTACATGGCTGAAATGACACAGGCATTTGTCTTTAATAGTACCAGCTGTTTGTGCCGTTTGCTGCTGTAGAAGCTATAGTTTAATTTAAATCACTGCAGCAGGGTTGAGGCCTTCAGGCTCCCAGTTTTTGCATTGTTCTTACTGGGGAGGCGGGGTGTTACATCAGAGGATTTGAGAAGATTCGTGAATTTCCCGTCTCCAGGTTCCACTAAAAACTAAAAAATCTGATCTCCAAAATGTCTGTTTAACAGATGCTCATGTATTTTAACCCTGCTTCAAGTGAGATTTTTTAAAATGAAGAATAATTGGCTTGGTTTCAGCATATGCTTAAGAAGTGAATGTGAATGTACATTGTTACTTCTAAAATCATAAAACTTCAACTAAAGGAAATCACCCCATTGTTCAGTTTGAAAAGGCCTGTGGGATTTGTGTTCTAGAGTTGACCTTTACTCTATTGGAGATGTACTGAATTTCCATATGAGTTTGACATGGAAATACTTTTTTTTTTCCATCTTGTCTGATACTTGTTTCATTCACGCAGCATTTGGAGGTCTGCCTGCCCTTCCGCCGCTGATTTAATTAACCTCCGGCTTCCCTGCTTCATGGCCAGGGTCAGACTATTGCTTGGTGCCCTGTGAACCGAGCTTGCCTTGCCTGCACACATATCCCAGACCAGTGAGGGGGGCTGAATTAGTCAACAAAGCCTTTACACTCTCATACAGCTGCCCCTCATTTCATTATCCTCAGGCAATTGCTTGTCTCATGCAGGATGATTGTGTGTGTGTGTGTGTGTGTGTGTGTGTGTGTGTGTGTGTGTGTGTGTGTGTGTGTGTCTGTGTCTGTGTCTGTGT
>JBBKCR010000101.1:24130093-24150059 GCA_037577295.1 Ladigesia roloffi
TGTCTCTCACAGTTGAAGTGTACCTATGATGAAAATTACTGACCTCTGCCATCATTTTAAGTGGGAGAACTTGCACACTCGGTGGCTGACTAAATACTTTTTTTCCCCACTGTAGGTGCAGAAACTGTGGTGATCCTTTACAGTGGTGGGAAAGATCATCTCCAATACAAGTATCACTTTTATTTATATTCAACCCACAGTTAACCAATATGTATCTGTTTATATACAATGCGGAAAAATAGTTGTAATATCTGAACTAATCGGTTTTCTTTAGGGGACTACTTTGCCCCATGATGGCCTGTATGTATCCCTACACTGTGAATGGGTTCTATAAGCTTCTCAAAACTCCCATAAAACAGTCTCTCAGTCATTAGGGAGCAGATTTCACAAAAATAATACTGTGGTGGAGCCTTTAGAGACAGAAGCCTGGTTTCATTTATCACCATTGTGAAAAAAATTTACTCTTTCACACCAAATCCACTCTAAAAAGCCCTGTTTATATTTTGTCTATTCTATGGAATTGCCCTTTAATGAGACCATGAAAGTCCTTTCCTGACAGCCACACACTTGCACTGGTGAGTGTGTATTGTGATTTAAGGCTTACACTGGTGCATGCAGGTGTGTTGTGATCGCAGGGCTTACACTGGTGTGTGTGTGTTGTGATCTAAGTGAAGAGATGATCCTGATCTATATCTGGTAATCCTGCGCCATGCTCTTCTGTTACCAGAGGCAGATTAAGTCTAATCCTGGTCTAGATTAATCAATTAATGGTGAAAAAAGGCCCTGAGTCTGCGTCTCCAGACGAGTACGCCTGAGACCGTGCGTGTGTCCATGTTTCTGCTCTGTTTCTCTTCCCTGCTCTGTGAAGTCCATCATTGTTTCATTGTTTCCGTCCTAATTTATTCCTGATTGATCTCCTTGTTGCGTCTGAGTGATCAGGAGACGAGAGGCGTGGCTCACCCCGTCCCTCACTCTCTTTCGCCCCCTGTGGATCCCCCTCCCAGGAAGATAATTACTTTCCCTTCATGAAGCCATGGCCCTTTTGGGGTCCGACGTGGGTCAGTCGTTTGTAACTACCTACCTCCGCAGCTTCCTCTGAAGCGCCGCTTCCTAATAATTGCCCGGCCGCTCTCGCTGTAAAACTGCTTTGGTCTTGGCGTTGTCACCATTAAAAGGCTTTTTGAAGATGTATTTGCAGGGGCTGTTCATGGTGAATTTATCAGCAAGTTCAAACAAACCCATGCCATCACATTCAAGGGTCCATTTGCTGCTGTGGGGAATGGCGATTCTCCCGTCTTTAGCAGGCAATTACAAAAGACAGAACAGAGTAGGGCCTGCAGAAATGCTGGCTTCTGCTTAAGGGCACTTCAGATGCTCTCCTCATCAGCTGGATGGGCCTGTTGGAGTCTAAACCCTGCGTTATTACAATCTGAGTGGAGTAGGAGGTCTGAGCTAAGCGGTTCACGAAAACCCAACGTTGCACCCATCGACCTTCCAACTCCCCTTCCCTTTTTCCAACACGGGGCGGTAAACCTGTGATATTTTGTTCAGATGCACCAAACCAACCACTTCAGATGGAGAGGCTCACATTGGTGCTAATGAATAAATGGTAATAATTAGCATGAATCACTAATTAGCATTATGTTAATGAAATCCTATGAAACTGCTGGACATGAGCTTTCTCTAAAGGTCTCTAATTCTCCCTGTCCACTTTATTAGAAACCACTACTTTTGTAGCTACAGATAAACAGCTAGAGACTGTTAGAGACATCCTCCAGTCCTTCATCAGTGGCCATTTTCTGACCACAGAGCTGGGCGGTGATCCACTCTCAACCTAGCAGGGATCCTGGTGTGTGTAATTGGCAGGCATTGTGAAGGACAAGGCCAATTCACTTTGATTATTTTTCTTCCACCTCCTGCCCCCCAAGGGTGTTGCCAGGAGACATTTGCCCCCCTTAGCTGCACTAAGAGCCTGTACCTTACACTAGATGTTTTGAGGATTTAATGCCATCCAGTCTCAGGAGCATCAGTGAAGTCAAGTACTGATGTTGGCAAATTGCCATTCCAACTGCTTTCCAAAATCACTGTTGGGGCTCAATAACATCACATTGTTCCAAATCTGGCGGTTTACTTTGTGCTGGATCATGCTGAAATAGGATCTGGGTTCTCTTATTGCATCCTGAGATGAGCTACTGCATCCTGAACTGAGCTACTGCAATTTCAAGCTTGGGAATAAGGAGGAAACTGGTAAAAAGTCAAATATGTTGCATTTCCTGAAACCTGTAGGTCTGCTGGCCCAAGTTATTTAATCTGATCGGCTGAGCAGGGCAGCAAATGGCAAACACATTGCTAAAGTATCAAGAATTCTGCTGCAAACATAAACAAGTGTGTTAAAAAGCCCTCATTGATCTTAATTAATAACCCCCAGAACTATTAGACATGTTTCATTTCCTGAATTGTCTTCCCTTCCTGTCGTTCTGCTTTCCCTACACAAAGCGAAAGGCCTTTGAATACATGGAGGGACTGAGAGAGAAACATGTCTGCTCCAGCACAGCCTTTGATAAATGTATTCACAAAGAAATATCAAGGCCGTTTTGAAAGCGAACGTCTGCCCTGGAGCTGAAAGACAGCACTTTCCTGCTTGTTCCCTCTGAAAATAACTGGCGGCATTTTAAATGCAAGGGGTTGATACTGCGAGGGCCCGACTTCACGGGTGATACGAGTATATTTATCCACACGTGTAGTGATCTGGGCAGAGCTGGGAGGCAATTAAAGTCAAGATCAATACTGGCTCGTTCTCAGGCTTATAACTGTTTCTTACATGGCTACAAACCTCTCTCTCGCTCTCTCTCTCTCTCTCTCTCTCTCTCTCTCACCCTCTGTCTCATCACTGAACCATCTCATTTGCATTCCTCTTGAGACTGTCAGGGTTGCTTTATTAGTCCTGCTCCTTGATGTGTTTCATTTGCGAACGCCGACACGCTCGTGAGTCCTGGCCTGCGTGATTAATTAAACCCCGCATTTCTACTCAAATCCTGAATTAGTAACAATGAGCATCATCTCTGTCTTTTTAAACAGGCTTACCTGGCTGCACGTGCCCGGAGTTCAAAGCAGGTTCACAGAGGGCTTGGTCTAATTTCACATGTTTACTCTCACCATCCACTATATTACAAATTCAGCCTTGCACTGCATCCACTTTTTTACTATCAAATACTGGCCACTTTATTCGAAAATTAAAATAAGTATGTGACTGTGGCTGATAAAATGCGTACTGAACTGGACTGAAGCCAAAATTCTCTGATTTGAACTGCAGCACATCACAATTCTCTCTGAACCAACTCAAAGACAAAGTTTAAGTGAACTCAGTCAAATATATACAATTATACAGAGAGACAAAATGGCGAAGCTCAGGTTCCACAGTGTACAACAGACATAAGACATTGTTAAACAAATAAAGCACTGCAATAAGAAGGATAAAATAAAGTAAAACATTGTTTTAAATTGAAATCTACTGTCTGAACTGAACTATGGCCCTACAAAATTCTGTCAGAATCTGACGATTATAGCCCCCAAAATTCTCTGAACTTAACAGCATCACCACAAACATCGGTTGGCATATAAATATAAACAATTACAATTATGACTTGAATTTATTATTCAAGTTATTAACTTGAATTGTAGCTGCACAAATATCCATCTGAACCCAACTGTTGGTCACAAAACTGTGTAGACTGATTGTAGTCTCACAAAATCTTCAACTGTAATCCCTCAAAAGTCTGTCTGAACAGACTGCAACCCCATTATATTCTGTCTAGACCAACTATAGCCCATTAAATTCTGTCTGACCTGACTATAGCCTAACAAAATTATGTCTAAATTGAACCTACTAAATTCTGCCTGAACCCAACTGCAAAAAAAAGTCTGCCTGAATTGAACTGGAGCTCACAGACTTCTGTCAGAACTGTTAACTCAAAAATTCTGTGCGGACCCAACCGTAGCCTCACAAAATTCAATTTGAACTGAAGTGTAGCCCAAAATCATCTGATCTGAATGTATTCCAGCCCACAAAATACTATTGAGATTGAACTGTAACTCCACAAATAGTCTGTCTGAACTGACTGTAACCCAACAGAATTCTGTCTGGACCAATTGTAGTCTACGAAATTCTGTTGGAACATGACTGTATTTTACACAGGAACTGGAAGATCTTCATAGTAGGTCTCTCCAGACAGCTGAAAAGTTCTGTCCATGAGGCTCCAGCGACGATTTTTTATTTGTTGTTCGGTTCTCGCTCACTCACTCAAACAGATGTCTGTCCTCAGTCTGTGCTGAGTTATGTGTTGCCATGCAAGGAGCTGCAGGGATGCGTGAAGATGAAAGAGCTTTTGGTCTCCCACTCTCTGCTCTTTCCCCAGTCCATTAAAAATGCATTACTACGTGGTGCATGAAAGTGATGCAAAACTACCTGTCAACAAACTGAAGCAAACAAGCTGCACACAGTCATACTAGCAAGTGCTTTACTACTACAGGAGCAGTTTGTATTCACACAGTGCCGAAAACAGGACCTCTGGGCCCTGGGTTTGCCGAGGCCTGTTATTACCCCAACCAGCATCAAAACATCACAAAACATCTCATTTACACAATTATGTCATCCATCAGCCAAGACATGTTTGAGATTAAAAGCCAGCAATTATCTGGAAGTGCCTCTAATCATGTATAAAATTCCTGATGGACATTTCTTCTCTGTGGTATCCAGATGTAGATCTCGCTAAATGAGTTCTCCCACTGGTTAGGCCTTGAGGAAAACTCCTGCTGAGCAGGGCTGCTAACTCTCGCGCAATAAGTGTGAGACGCACGCATCAGTCTTCAGATGCTCTCACGCCACACCACTGAATTCTCACGCTGAAAATCTATTTTTTCCAATTTTTCCCAATGTGTACACTCCTCAAACAGTGGGTGGGACACCGAATGTCGCGCCAATCCTCTGCAAAAGAAGAAAGTACACCCCCATCCCGCTTGATGTATGGTAGCACCCCTAGCAACCCCCCCCCTCGATGCTTAAAATATCACGCAAATATTTTGGGAAAAGATGGCAGCCCTGTACTGTTTCAGATCATTAGGAAAAGGAATCAGCCAATCATGTACTAGGCTTTTGGTGAGTGGATAAAAATTAGGGAGAAAGTCTGAACCCAACTGTAAACCCACAAAGTCTGAGTGAGCCTACAAAATTGGCTGAATTGAACCTTGGCCCCCCCAAAAGTCTACCTGAATTGAACTGGAGCCCACAAAATTCTCTCAGAACCGAGAGTGTTAACCCAAAAATTCTGTGCGGACTCAACTGTAGCCCTACAAACTTCTGTTTGAACTGAAGTGTAACCCTATAACATCCCATCTGAATTTCTGTTGAGATTAACTCCACAAAAAATCTGCCTGATCTGACTGTAACCCAGAATTCTGTCTGGAGCAATTGTAGCCTGCAAAATTCTGTTGGAACATGAGTGTTTTTTACACAGGAACTGCTAGGGCTTCATAGTAGTTCTCTCGAGACAACTGAAAAATTCTTATGGTGGGTGGGAAACGTTGCGGAGAAAGTAACTCTAGGCCATCTGGAGGGTTTAGATCTGTCAATGACTGTGAATAGGTTAGAGACAGTAGGTTTCCTTGTTTTGTATAAAATGTGACAGTGGGTTTGCCACAATTTACAAAATGTGCAAAGGATACAATTTGAGATCTGCATTGGTGAAATTTATTTGTGTCTAATTATGTGCAAGCTTTCACTATCAATTAATATGACCAGTACTTTGTGACAAGTACTTTAACATTTAGGCTGATTCCCAAATGGTTTCCCACATGCTTTTCCACTGCTGTCGGAATTAGAGGCATGCCTGGGACGAGTCATAGATGGAGGAGAAAGAGCCACAGGTTTCACAGACTTGCCACAAACAAATGTTTGCCCGCAGGTTTCTTAATGGGGTAAAACAATTTGACAAGATGCAAGCAGTTTGAAAAAATAAAAACCCCTGTGTCACTAATATTTACTAAAGAAGGAGTTTAATTTGGTTTAGTGGGGGTTCTGAGGGTAAGAATGTTTACATCAGCCTGTGACTGCCAATAATAATTTACCATTTCACACGTGAGCAGCTGTGAAAGACCCAGTAGCACATTGCGCCATGCTTCATCGTTAATTCTGAGCACCCTTTGATTTGTGCACCCTTGAACAGTGTGTATTTGTGTGTGTGATGTAAGTGTAACAGCAGGCAGAGAACAGGAAAGAATAACTGATTTTTGGCCCTGGTCCAGGCTTGGTTTTATTTTATCTATTGTCAGAATCCGAATTACAAAACTTTATTTATCCCGGAGGAAATTGTTTGTATCGTCATAGTTTTCTGGGTGTCCAATTGAAATAGAATGACTGAACACGTATGTTATAAAGAATGGAACTTTTTGCAGTGCAATAGTCGTGTCTTCCTTTGTATCTTTAAAGTATCAGATCACTGATGAGCAGAGTCCTAATAGGTTCAGGTAAAATGGGTGTTTCATGAGAGTTAATGTCACTCTGGTCCTGCTGGAGGTTCTAGACGTGTTGCTGACTGTGAATGGGTGCAAGTCTAAACAGTGGGTGTGTGTCAGATAGACTGACGTCCTTTATAAGCTTCAAACATAAACAAAAACAGCCAAATATACTGATGTGTAATGCTGTTAGCTTAGTATTAAGGAGCATATGTATGTGCATATTCCAGGCTTTATCATGTTTCAATATTTATGGCACAAACTGAAGGCCTAGCTCTAATGATCTTGGCTGATAACTGCTGTTCTCCCAAACATATTTACTGAGAATTCATTGCCTCCAGCAAAAAATGTTTTCAAAAGTAGACAAAAGGTTTTTAGTGAATTCTAAAAAAAGTATTTTTGACTTAAAATGCTCTTATTGCATTGAATGTGAACTCAGCTTTGAAAAGTTGGATGTTGAACTGCCCGTTCCTACTCTGGGCTGAGTTGTTTTAGCTAAGGTGTAGCGCTACAAAACACCAACATTGTTGTCTAGTGCAAACTTTATATATTTGTTTTAGATTATTTATAAAAACCCCACATTTATAAGAGAGTCTGCATTTTTCTGGAGAACATTGTGTCCAACAGTGTTACAAAAGAAATAAGGGAATCCATTTAGGATGATTTCATGCCCTTTACATGCTAGCTAAATTAGCCTTGTAGCTCCTGTGCTAATCTGAGTTAGCAAACTTCTGTTCAGCAGTGCAGCTGTCTGTAGCCAATGTCTTTCATCTAGCAGACTTCCACTTCCCTCTCTCCTGTCCAGCCCTGCTTTTCTCCTTTTTGTCCATCCTAATCAATACATTCTGGAGCACTCCCTCTTCTTCTTTCCCCACCTGGTTAAAGAGTGAAAGCTGTAATTCCAATCAGGAGCTGGTCACACCAGGACACAGCCAGTGCTTTTATCCTCCTTCTCCTGCTCGGCGGCCACCAGGAAATTACAGCTCGTGTGTTAACGAATGGCCAGCTGGTCAGCAGCGCTCCAGGGAGCTGATCGATCACCACTGGATCACCGCACAGCAGAGGCACACAGGGGCCACACAGTGAGTCGCTTACCACTGCCCCTCCGCCACTCAACGCACTGCTCTCTTGTTCTCACTGGTGTTTAATAACGCAGGTCAAGTGAAAATGTTTCAGAGGTCTGTGTTCTGTCTGTGGATGGGAAATGGACTATAAGCAAGTTAAGAATGGATTCTCATAAGAACAACTTAAAAAATATGACTTTTCTGGCACTGGTTTGACATTCCCTTTGCTGGTGTGTCCATTCATTGTGATCTAATTTCACTGGGATAGAGCTCCAGCACATCAGTCTCAGTTTAGGATTCTACATTCCCTGGCGTATTTGAGCTCCACCTGCCTTATAGGTCCACTGTATGAATTAAAGCGTATTTGCACAGGGCTCTATATGACTGCCATTAGCACAGGTTAGAAACTCCTGACTCTGAGTGAGAAAACCAGCAGACAGGAGATTTTCCCAGGGAGCAAGACTAAGAAATCTTGAGGGGATCCAATATTCAGAAAGGAAACGCATCCTCCCAAGTTTGATACTAAAATGGTAACTAAAATTATTTGTTTAATGTAATGTAATGACTAATGACAGAGGAAATTACTAGTTATCTAAACAACATACAATAATGCATAATGATGAAAAAGACATGTGACTATTGAAGGGGCAAATGACAGATGTCAGGTCAGAGGTCATCCAAAAAGAAAGAGAATGAACTCCATTATAGACATGAGGACATGAGCAGCTAAGGAGCTCAGAGTGGCATAAAACAGGTGTAAATAGGTCTTTGAGTAATAAACTATCTTGCAGGGTCAGCCACCAACAGCCCAGTCTGAAAGTTTGCCTTTGGCCCAACAGGAAATCAGGATTCATTGTGCACCCGATGGAAGGGAATTTAGGAATCCTGGAATCGGTTTGTTAATCTAGAATTGACAATATCAGCTAGGAAAAGATCCAGCAAACATCTGAGCAATCTGGGTAATAATGGAGAACATAAAAAAGAAAGAAAATAATGAATGAGTATGAAATAATGTATGAAATAATGTTTATGAGCATGAGCCAGCTTATTTTCATTTGTGATTCTTTTTATATGCCACTAAACCGCCTTCCTCCCACCCCCCATGAGCAGCAAACATGTGATGTACATACAATTCAGCACCTTTTCTACATGACTACCCCCTAGGTCTCTTTATACCCAACACACGTAGATCTCACTACACACATCACAGGTTCAGATCACAGCAGGCACAACATTTTTAAACACAAAAGAGATTACTGTAATCTACATACAAGTAGGTATCTAGGTAACAGCCCAACAAGACTCCACCTTTAAAGGAAAACAGGGATACGTAAACACATTATAAACATGCCACAAAGAAACAGGAAAATAATCCCTCTCTTGGCCAAAGCTGCCACCATTGGACAAGACCAGAACAACAACAAAAAACCCCACATAAATGTAGCTTTTTCACCACCATAGCTTCCATGAATACAGAGGAAAACATGTTCACCCCCACAATTCTAAGTTCTCCGTTTCTCAGACAAAGGCCTGTGCCACACCTGCCCTGGACGAGGCTCCTTTGTGACAAGCTAAAAATTCCGAACCCAGATTATACTGTGTCGTCCAGCCAGTCGTCCCACTATGAGTTCGGAATGTGCTCTGAATCTGAGCAGGGTCCCTCCTCCGCTGCATTCAGAGCCAAAGACGCCCACCCTAGACCCAGAGACAGAGACAGAGACAGGGAGGACATAACAAAAAAACGATAGCTGCCGCACAAGCACAGAACTAAACTTCTGTGAGAGCATAAACCCCTCACTCCGCTCACAGCACCAAGCCAAAAATGGGAGCAAAACGTCTATACATCCATTCGGCTCTGCCTGACTGATGTCCTTCTCCCTACCCAAAATCCGCTCGGAGCGGAAGCTGACAGCCAACTTAATTAGCCCTTCAACTATGTACTGTCAATCTAAAAGCCTGTTAAAACAATAGTCCCCAACAAATACCAAAACATACACAATAATAACTCCTCCCGACTTAGTGGCACACTACATAAACCTAAAGCTGGTAATGGACAATCCTAAAGCAATAGGACTTCACTTAGATTCACTAAGGTACAACGGGGCAAGCTCACTGGACTATTTAGAGTTTGATTTAGGATCCAGGAGAGTGTCCAGCCAGAAGAATGATATGGTAGTACAGTGGCATGAAGTTACTTACTGTAGCACTACTGTGGCTGTGCAATTTGTCAGCCATGCTCTCACTGGTCAATTTCTGCCTCCAGAACTGGATTCTGCAGCACTCTCAGCGCGGTAATGACTGTGGTGTTGTTTTTGGCACTGGTATGAGGGTATCGGGAGCAGCGGGGGTCCTTTATGTGTCCCTGCTAGCTTTGAAGTGGGTTCACCATCCAAAAATATCCAGAGCCAAAAGCGGCTCTGCAGTCAAAAACTAACCACTGATGAAGGTCTGGACAATGGCTCACGCAGTCGGTGCATCAACAAATCTAAACAAGGTAGACAAATAAAGATCAAAAGAACATCAACTACAGTGTGCGTGTAGTTGGGGAAGAAGAGGTTTGTGAAGACAGATTCTCTACGCAGTCTCGACCTCAGTCTCCTCATATAAGACAGTTTCCACAGATCATTAGTGGGGTAGGGGGGGACTGGACAGGGAGAACTCATTTGTGGTCACTGGACTCCGTCTGTCCAGAAGAGAGGAAACCCTGCGAGACCTGGATTAGCATATTCATGCATAATGCAGCCTGTTAGTCCAACGGTGGAATGAATCTGAAGCCGCTGCTACAAACTCTTATCCTCTGCCTTATGAGTTCAAATTAATAATACATTCTGTCGATTCATATTAGACCATTTTTTTTGCCGCATACAAATGTTGCTTGATGTGGGTTTGGCATTTTATACATAATTATCATCTATGAATGCATGACAAATGGGGAAAGCATTCATCCTCTGGATAATTAAGTTATATATTATTGATGCAATTTACATTGTTTGTCATGGTTCTGCCTACCATTGCCCAAACTGGGAGCAGCACGTATTTACCTAGGAGCCGAGAAAATTACCATAAACAGAAATGCCACAAGGCTTGGGTCATGGTCAGCATCATTCAGTTCAGATTTATTTAACAGCTGTGCTTTCAATAAAAGAAACGCACAAATAAGCTTTCCAGAAATGTCAGGAAAATGAAGAAGAAACACTGAGATGACCAAAGACTTATATTTATAACTTCCTATCAGCTTGAGAAAGGATCACAGAGAGGATACAAGATTCACTACGAAAATGAGGAAGAAACACTGAGAAGTACCAAGACTCGAAAGGAGAACCCATTATCATATTGTGCAGCTAGAATAAAAGTAAGAGGAAAGAGCTAAAATAATGAAAATCTGTAGGATTCAATGATTGTATGGCCCATTCTGGATGGGGAAATGCATTATGAATGTTAGGCAGAATCAGGAAATGGGTCTGTAAGGATTCTGTAGCCAACAACTCTGGTTTTCAGCTCAGCCCAGGGATTCAAACCAGCAACCAGTTGGATTTTTAGCTCTAACATTCATAAAGACAGTGACTAAGACATTGTTCTGATTAGACATACTAGAGTAAAGGATAAGAGTTTTCTGTCTGCATGATATCATATAAAGGTTTTCTTGGTCTTCGCTGTACAAGTATGTCTTTTTCTCGGTTTCTGAAGATGTGTCCTAGTTTGCACCCCATCCTCTAGGTCCTGCTCAGTTATATCACATCTGAAAGGGTGATAATAGTGTCTATAATTCAGATTGATCACTGAGCTCCAAATGTCCCTGCGATCAGGAGCTGTTTTGAATCTCTGTTTTGCAAGTCCTACCTCGTCTCTGGGCTCTGACCTCTTCATTATACATGAAGCCGGGGCTTGAATGGTTCAGACGTCTCTAATAAGAAATGGTTCGGCCACCGGGCTCCTTGCTAAACTCTCCTTCCCAGCATGTTTTAATGACTGTGAAGTTCCCTTGATCCATAAGTCTTCATTAACTACATTCAGTTTCCTCAGTCTCTATGAACTTGACACAGAGGTTCAGTGTGAGTTCACCTTTGGCTGTGAGGAGTAGGCCAAGCCGACGATGTCTAAATTTAGCATCAAGAAAACACCTCTCGCACGTGAACTGCCTCAGAAACAGATTAGTCAAAAGGTTGCAGTGACTTGCAGGGTGGGTTTAATTACAGGAAAAGAAAGTGGCCCTTAGCGGTTTGGGATAAGAGCTGCAATCACCGCATGTTGCCACATAGGGTGCTAATTTTACCATAAATGGCGCGACCCTGGTCACCGCCAATCCGAAGCAGACCCTTAGGTAAAGCTTTCCTCTTTCTTTGAAGCCTCTTAAAGGCCCGTCGTTTCTGCACCAAGCTGTGATCTGCCTCTTCCAGACATTTTTTTCTAAACTTTGCTCTGTATCAGCTTCGCTGGAACACTGATTCTGGATCAGCTGCTGGCCTTTGCATTTTCAAATGAAGGTGGAAAAAGAGAGGGGGCATCTCATAGAACCCCTAGACCAAAAGAGGGGCTGAAGCACAGAGATTAAAGCCTTGTCCACCTTTTTTATTCTCCCTGGACCCTTTCACTCATTCTCCTTCTCTCACTGGTCTTCATGCAGTATTTACTACACTCTTTCGTGAGCTAATCACCCTCTCCATCACGCCGCTACCCCGACGAGGACTCCCTGCTGCGGGCCGGAAGCCTCGTTGGCACCCCATGAGCTGAGGAACTAAATTTAACTCCACTGCGTCACCAGCGACAGCTAAGAGCGATGACGAGCAAGTGCAGGCTCAACTGGCCATTCCGCTCAAGATAGAAGAGGAGAGTTTCATCCATTAGCCATTGGATGGTGCTGTGTCCCTTGGAGAGAGCCTGTAAAGAGAGGGAAAAAAAACATATCTCCCCTCAGGCAGAGAGAGAGATAGATGGTTAAGAATCAAGGAAACCTCAGTGTAAAACATAGCTGTTGGATCTCATTAACAAAAGCCATGTGCTAACCAAACACGGCCTACAGAGAGGTTTCGTTTTGTGTGGAACTTTAGAGGTGTTGTATTTTTTATCAGACGCTCTCCAGGCTGTGATCACTATACTCTAGGGCTCATCCTACTAATCAGAACCCATTTTTTGGTGTACATTTTACACTGGCCATCATCTAGCCAATGTGTGTAAGACCTCAACCTCCTTAAACACATCTGATTCATACCATCAGGTTTTTATAGATTAGACAGAAAGTCAAAACACTCATTTCTGCAGTGCTGTTTTGGAAGAAGCCCTGTTCAACGTACCCCATTTTGTAACTACTGCTATGTGTCGCCACTCACTAGTAATGGAGAAGTGCTTTCGCTAGTGCCCAGTGATTGGAAGTACAAGAAGAGTGTTTCTAATAAAGTGGGCAGTGAGTTAAAACACAAATTTGGTGTTTCTGATAAAGAGGCCAGGGTAAAATATTTGTCATAAACAAATACAACACAGAATTCTTTCTCTGTATTTAACCCATTCCCCAAGAGAAGCAGTGGGCAGCCAGGAACACAGCTCCTGGGGAGGGTGTCTTGCTCAAGGGCACTTCCGTCCTGGGATTCAAACACACAACCTTCTAATCGCGGCTGCAACTCTTTAACCTCTACGCCGCCAGCTTCAGTGACTGAAAGTAAAAAGAGGGTGATACTAACAATGTGGCTGGTATGTTGAACCACAAGTTTAGTGTTTCTCATAAAGTGGCCACAGAGTTGAAGGACAAATTTGGTGTTTCTCATAAAGACCGGTGATTGGAAGTACAAGGAGGGTGTTTCTAATAAAGTATCCAGTGAGTGGCAGTACAAGGGAAGAGTGTTTAATAAACTGGTCAAATGCTCAGCCAAGTTTCTAATAATCCACTACCCTGCAGAAGTTCTGCTTCTAATTAAGTTTCATTAACCTCACCGTTGAGGTGAAGCCGTATTTTGGTGCTAGGTAGGTTAGGTATATTGGAACTATTCTCAGCTGAATGGTGTGTCTCCAGGCGCAGAGTCTACAACCCTTGTGGTAAATTACAGCTCCTACCATTTAATTTTCTCCTAGAGCGCTGACATTTTCCACCTTTAGAGTCTCTCTCTCTCTCTCTCTCTCTCTCTCTCTCTCTTTTTCTATCTCTCTCCCTCTCTCACACACTTTCACTCATCATTGCTCTTTTTATTTTTGGAGGACAGCAGCTGAGTCCGCATGCCTGGCCATTATTATTATATGAGGAGAAAGAACAACTCATTCCCTCTGCTTTGCTAAGTCATCTGCATCACTGAGAGGGGGACACAAAAAGAGGTGCAGGCAGAGTGGCCTAGTCCTGCCACCTTTGTTCAGCTCGACCTTTAACAAGTGGGCTTGCAGTTGTGTTTTAAGCATGAGAAGTGGGTTGTCGTGCCATTTGTGACCACTAGAGAGCACTCTTTCCCCTGGAGGGCTGAGTTGCCCCATGGGCATCATTAATTTTACATAGGTGAGAGATGTTGAGATCTGTCTTTGTGATTGATTGAAAGAGCCAGATGATGAAAACATCTGTCTGGTAAAGATGTCTCTACAACAGGAGAGAGCTTCATGCTGCTTCTAAAGTTGTGCATTATAATTAGATGGGTGTACACTTATTGGAAACACCTTGTGTCAAATTCCTGGCCCTTTTATTGGAAACCCCCTCCATGGGCTTCCTCTCACTGGCCATTTTATTATATTTTATACCACTATATGGATATCTAACTGGAGAATGCCGCCCGTCTGTCGTGAGACACACTTTATCACTGGTCAGTGTCTAACAGCAGCTCTGGTTTAGTGCTGATATTATTTGAACAGTTGGAAATTCTCAGCATAGCAGTGAGTCTGAAGGGGTATTGGCCTGGTAGTGTGTGTATGTGTCTGTGTGTGTGGGGCACAGATATGAGTGTATCAGGGGAAGAGGTATTGCTACGGCTTTTACAGTTCAGTGCTGCTGCCACTTTGAGAGTGGTCCACTATCCAAAATTGTCCAGCCAAGACAGAAACTGACCATTCATGAAGGGCTACAAGTGTGTTTCAACAGTTGGGCTTCAGGCAGGCTTTACCTATAAAAGCTACAAGATTGGTGTTTCCAAAATAGTGGCCCAGGAGTGTATAAATTGTTTAAACGCTACCCACAGTGATTCTATGATGCTAAGTGAGCTCAAATAAACACCTACGAATCAGAGGTGTATGTATTTAGGCCTCGTTAGGACCCAATGTGACATGAGAATGTACCTAGTCTCCTCGCCTGCTTATCCCTATTGTACAGTACGATGTTCGTCCAAAAGCCCAGTGCCCTTCGTCAGCTTCTATCAGTGTCCCCTCGCCCCAGCACCGCAGATGCCAGATCGTCCCAGAGAGCCAGGGGTGACGAGCTGACACGGGCAGCCATTAGAGCTCAATGATTGATGTGCCGGCTGCGACGGCTGCTTGCGAGGTGTGACGTGAATCCATAAAGAAGAGTGGTACAGCGCTAGGGGAACAAGACATCTCAGTAGTCGACTGGACCAGAAGGATTCAAAGCATGGACATCTGTGAAGATGGCTATGCTGAAGGGGAAGAAACATGTGGAAATGTTAACCAGTAACACAGCAAAATTACTTTCTGCCTGTCCAGATGTACTGATTCAAGATGAAAAGATCTGATGCTATTGTAGCAATGGTAATAGTGGGAAATGGGAGCAATCAATTAGACAAAATTGATTAGATTAATGTAAAAGCACATTACATCAGGCATCTGGTACAGGAATCGAAGAGAGCACCGTTGTCCTCACTCTCTCTGGGAGTAGAGTGGTCCTCCGTCTCATTCAGTGCAGTGCTAGCCATCTACAGACGTGGACAAAATTGTTGGTACCCCTGAATTTTTTCCAGAAAATCAAATATTTCTCACAGAAAAATATTGCATTGACACATGTTGTGCTATCCTCATGTTAATTCCCTTTGTGTGTATTGAAACAAAACAAAAAAAAAGCTAATTTAACATAATGTCACACAAAACTCCAAAAATGGGATGGACAAAATTATTGGCACTGCTTCAAAACTGTGGATAATATTGTTTCAAGCATGTGATGCTCCTTTAAACTCACCTGGGGCAAGTAACAGGTGTGGGTAATATAAACATCACACCTGAAAGCAGATAAAAAGGAACGAAGCTTACTAAGTCTTTGCATTGTGTGTCTGTATGTGCCACTCTATGAATGGACAACAGAAGGAGGAAAAGAGAACTTTGTGAGGACCTGAGAATCAAAATTGTGGACGAAATATCAACAATCTCAAGGTTACAAGTCCATCTCCAGAGATCTAGATGTGCCTTACTCCACAGTGCACAACATTCTCAAGAATTTTGCAACCCATGGCACTGCAGCTAATCTCCCTGGACGTGGACGGAAGAGAAAAATGTATGAAAGTTTGCAACTCAGGATAGTCTTGGTGGTGGATAAGCAGCCCCAAACACGTTCTAAAGAAATTCAGTCTGTCCTGCAGGCTCAGGGAGCATCAGTGTCAGCGTGAACTATCTGTCCACATTTAAATAAAAACACACTATGGCAGGAGACCCAGGAGGACGCCACTGCTGACACAGAGACATAAAAAACAAAACTACAGTTTGCTACAGTTCACCAAAATGCACTTGAGTAAGCCAAAATCCTTCTGGGAAAATATCTTGTGGACAGATGAGACCCAGATTGAGCTTTTTGGTAAATCACATCAGTCTACTGGAATGAGGCCTACAGAGAATAGGACACAGTACCTACAGTCAAACATGATGGAGGTTCGATGATGTTTTGGGGTTGTTTTGCTGCCTCTGGCGGTGGGTTTCTTGACTGTGTGCAGAGCATCATGAAATCTGAGGATTACCAATGTCAGAGAGCTGGGTTTGCATTCGAGATCTTGGGTTTTCCAGCTGTACATCGACCCCAAATATACTACATAAAGCTCCAGAAATGGATGGAACAAAGTGCTGTGAGAACAGATCTAAATCTCATTGAACATCTATGGAGAGATTTTAAAATTGCTGTTGGGAAAAGGCACCCTTCCAATATGAGAGACCTGAAGAGGTCCATAATTCCAGGTGAGAGGTGTAAGAAGCTTATTGATGGTTATAGGGAGAGACTGATTTCAGTTTTTTTTCCAAAGGGTGTGCAACTAAATTTTAACTTAATAAGGGTGCCAATAATTTTGTTTTGTGAGATTATATGAAATTTGCTTTTGTGGATAGCACATGTGTTAATGCAATACTTTTCAGTGAGATATATTTGATTTTCTGGAAAAAAAATCAGGGGTACCAACAATTTTGTCCATGTCTGTATTTGCTGACATATTAGGTGGTCAAATTTCTCATTTGAACGTGCTGAGCTGTTCAATGAAAAGACATGGTGGAACTTCACATTTTTTGGAGGAAGCATGTGCCAGCCTTTACCTTCCTTGTTCTTTTGGTAATGCGTGACTGGGAGAGTCGTAGCTAGTGAGTGGATTTGAGACACAGCAAAAATAAAATACGGATTTAGAACCCCCCCCCCCCAAAAATATATATTCTTGGTGTTCATTATATAAATGCATTTTTTCTGAAAAGGTTTTATTTTACTTCTATCTTCCCATAATTGTCATTTTTGTTGGCCTCTGTGTGAAAATCAGTATGTAATATTAGCATAAAGGTAACTAAGCTGTGTGAGGACTCAGATATCTAAGGCTCTAAATATCCATGGATCTAACAATAGATCACAAACAAAGTAATGAACATGGTCCATCAAAATATCCTGGAATATTAATGTTGTGAGTAGTGTTGCATCCAGTGAGGACATGAGAGAGATGTGTAGTTGATTATGTGGGCCACAAATAGTAAAAGACTGGAATCCCCTGGCCAATAATTATTATTAAATTAAGATTTTTTCTCACTGTTTTTACTTCCTGATTCTACAAAAAAGATTGGTCCATTCCAGAGGCTTTACCATCCATTTGATTGTTTGTTTATGTACCTGAATGCTGCATTAACACACCATGCTAATTTGACACTGACTGTATAGGCCAATAAAACTAGGAGAGAATCTAATTAAACAGCAGACTTGCAGTGAATGCCACTTGATATTTTTTTCAAGGCTGCTTGGACAACAGAAGGGACTCCAGAACAAGTCTAAATAAATTGATTCCTTTGGAGCTTTTGTGGAAAGCTGTAATTTCCAAATAATTAATCATTTATGCGCTGAAAACTCATTATACTCATTTTCACAACAGCATAAAATATTTCAGCGCTGCCATTATATTATATAACGTTGTTTACTGTTAGTTTCAAGACTTGCCAACAGTGACTTTATATGTTCATGATGTCAATGAGAGCTGACAGCCAACTAATCAGCACAGAGTAGCCAGAATGCCTGCCAATCAGCATGCAGTAGACAGAATTTAAACCAATCAATACTCAATAGCCAGAAAGCTAATGCTCAAAAGCACAAAAGGCTGTTTACTGTCAAAAATAAAAGTGAAAACTCTTGAACAATTTACTAAATATAACTTAGAAAGTCTTCACAAATATTAACAATTTTAGCCCTTTAGCCTTTTTCCTTCATTGAATGTGCCCTGTAGAGTGTTTTCCAGTTAATTTGTGATTATTCTGGAATAATACTTGGTCGGCACTTCATTTACAGGCTCTGGAGGGACCACCCATGGCATTTATCAACATTTATGAACACATTCATGAACACGATTATGTATAAAACTTTCACATTACACTATAGAAGCAGTGCTATGTGACAATGTTTGTATTTGGAACTGTGTTTTTTAATCCCTCTGAAATTTCAAGCCTATACTACATCTGTAGGGCCATCTTTAGTGTAGGCTATGTAATCTTAGATTTGCACAATTTAAATTGACTTTCAGTGGATTTGGTTTATGCAATTACTTTGTGACCCAAGCATAGCCCCATTACAATAATGTTGATACACACACAAACATAAATAGAGAGAAAAGCAGAATGAAAATTGAGGGATGGAGAAATCAGGTGGACAATCTGAGAGTACAGGTCTCTGAACTCATCTCATATCTAATAAGGGTGATGTTAAACACAGATTGGGGTCATGCACACTCAACATTGTTAGCTTGCTGCTAATATGATACTGAAACTCCATAGAAAGGCTAGCAAATTAACTTTAGAGAAGCTGTGGTGATTTCTGTTATATCTTATGGGATACACTTCTCATGTTTACTCTCAGCTCAGCAGTCTGGGATGTACATAGTCATCAGGGGGCAGGAACATGGACTAACTGATCTTCATACCATGTCATGGTTCCGTCATGCGCACCTATAGCAGGGCTATACAGTTTGAGTATCACTCGAGATTTATAAAGAGAGGGTTTCAACCTGTAATGGCAATGTGAATTTTTTTGTCAATGGGGGTGGGGCATTTATCTGATTGTTCCATTGTTATCGTATTATTTACTTAATGTCGACAATTATTCCAGACTAGACAAATATGAACAATTTAAGCATTTTGCCTATTTTTCTCTCATTGAATGAGACCTAACTCATCAGCTCTAAGTCTTGGCTAGTTTTCATGGGGGTCAGGTGGCCCATTACTTTTGTCTATATTATATGCCTGACCATTACATCAACAGGGATTTTAATGGCACTGCATCCAGATACAAAGACTTTAATATGGAGTTGGTTCCCCTTTGCGGCTGCTATGGGTGAATGTAGCTTAGTGGGTAGGATATTTGCCTCTGGACTATGAGGTCTTAGGTTTGAATCCTACCCCCAGCACCACCACTGGGTCCCTGAGCAAGACCCTTAACCTCAGGTTGCTCCAGGGAGACTGTCCCCTGTAGTTAGGAATGGAAGTCGCTTTGGATAAAGGCATCTGCTGTAAATGTTAAAAACTTTTCCACTCCCCATGTTCCAGAAATAATCACCCAAAATCTGTACCTGCTGGTGTGGCTGAACAAATCCTCACAGCAATGTTTCTACCAAGTCTTCCCAGAAGAGTGCAGTAGCACAGAAAGGACAGGATCCTCATGATATTCATGATTTCAGGATAAAAATAACAATAAATTGTAAATGTATATGATGGACAATAGAAATGCCCACAAGTCAACACACACTATATGGACAAAAGTACAGGGACTTTAATGAAACTGTATTCAGATGCATAGACTTTCATTTGGAGTGGGTCCCCATTTGCAGCTGCTTTAATGCTGCAGACTCTGAGGGGAACTTGTTTTTCAATAACAAGCTAGATAAAACTAGAATCCCCTGCAGTGGCAAATAGCTTTAGTTTTATATTTGATTTGATTACATTTATGTTTAAGTAGAGATTTACAAGAAATATTGAACTGCAGTGCCAAAGTGAAAACTTCTGTTAAAAAGCTCCTTATTAGTTTAAAAAGTTTGCATAAGAAA